>JANJXV010001341.1:125000-142740 GCA_024803745.1 Megascapheus bottae | reverse complement strand
AACCCTAAACTTAACCGTAACCCTAACAGTAACCCTAACCCTAACCTTTACGCTAACCCTAACCCTAACCCTAACATTTACCCTTACACTAACCCTCACCCTAAACCTAACGCTAACCCTAACCATAACCCTAACCCTTAAACTAACCCGAACCCGAACCTTACCCTAACCCTAACCCAAAACCTAACACTAACCCTAAACCAAAGCCTTACCCGAAACCTAACCCTAACCCTTACAATTACCCTAACCCTAAGCCTAACCCTAACCCAAACCCTAACCGTTATCCTTACCCTAACCCTAACCCTAACCTTAATGCTAACTCTAACCCTAACCCTAACCCTTACCCTAACCTTAACCCTAACCCTAACACTAACTCTAAGCCTAATCCTTACCCTAACCCAAACCCTAACGCTACCCCTAACCGTTACCTTTTCCCTAACACTAACCCTAACCTTAAACCTAACAGTTACCCTTACCCTAACCCTAACTCTTACCCTAAACCTAACATTCCCTAGCCCTAACCCTAACCCCTAACCCTAAACCTAACCCTAAACCTTACCATTACCCTAACCCTAACACTAACACTAACCCCTAACCCTAACCCTAACCCTAAACCTTACCCTAACCCTATCTCTAACTCTAACCCTAACCCTAAACCTAACCCTTACCCTTACCCTAACCCTAACTCTAAATTTAACCCTAACCCTAACCCTAACCCTTAACATAACCCTAACCCTTACCCTTATCCTAACCCTAACCCTAACATTAACCCTAACCCTAACACTTACCCTTACCCTAAACCTACACCTAACCCTGACCCTAATCCTAACCATCCCTAACCCCAACCCTAACCCTAACCCCTAACCCTAACCCTAACCCTAACCCTAAACCTTACACTTACCCTTACCCTAACCCTAACCCTAACCCTAACCCTAATTTAACCCTAACCCTAAACATAAGACTAAGCCTAACCCTTGCCCTAACCCTAAACCTAAACCTAACCCTTACACTAAACTTAATGCTAACCCTAACCCTAACACTAAACCTTACCCTTACCCTAACCCTAACCATAACCCCAATCCTTACCCTAACCCTAACTCTAACCCTTACCCTAACCCTTACCCTTTCCCTTACCCTAACGCTAACCCTAACACTAACCTTATCTCTAAACCTAACCCTAACCCTTACCCTTACCCTAACCCTAACCCTAAACCTAACCCTAACCCTAACTGTAACATCTAACCCTACCCCGAACCCTTACTCTAACCCTAACCCTTACCCCAACCTAACCCTAACACTTACCCTAACCCTAACCCTAATCCGAACCCTAACCGCTAACCCTAACACTAACCATCACCCTAACCCTAAACCTAACCCTAACTCTAAACCTAACAGTAACCATAACCCTAACCCTAACCCTAACCCTAAACCTTAACCTTACCCTAACCCGAACCCTAACCCTCATCCCTACCCTAACCCTAACCCTAAACATAACTTTAATCCTAAGGCTACCCCTAACCCTAACCCTTACCCTTACCCTAACTCTAAACCTAACCCTAACCCTAACCCTTACCCTTACCCTAACCCTAACCCTAACCCTTACCTTTACCCTAACCCTAACCATAACTCTTACCCTTACCATTTCCCTAACCCTAACCCAAACCCTAACCCTAAACCTAAACCTAACCTTAACCCTTACCCTTACCCTATCTCCTCACCCTCACCCTAACCCTAACCCTAAACCTAAACCTTATCCTTACCCTAACCCTAACCCTAAACTTAATGCTAAACCTAACCCTAACCCTAAACCTTACCCTAACCCTAACCCTAACCCCAATCCGTACCCTAAAACTAACCCTAACCCTAACCCTAAATCTAACCCCTACCCTTACCGTAACCCTAACCCTAAACTTAATGCTAACCCTAACACTCAACTTAACCCTAACCCTTACGCTTACCCTAACCCTTACACTTTCCCTACCCCTAACCCTAACCCTAAACTTAACCCTAACCCTAACCCTAACCCGTACCCTTACCCTAACCCTAACCCTAACCCTAAACCTAACCCTAAACCTAACCCTAACCCCTAACCCTAACGCTAACCCTAAACCTTACCCTTACCCTAAACCTATCCCTAACCCTAAACCTAACACTTTCCCTAACCCTAACCGTAACCCTAAACCTAACCCTAACCCTAATCTTAACCCTAACCCTTACCCTAACCCTAACCCTAAACCTAAACCTAACCCTAACACTTCCCCTTACCCTAACCCTAACCCTAACCCTTACCCTAACACTAACCCTAACCCTAACCCTAACCCCTAACCCTAACCATACCCCTAACCCTTCCCCTTACCCTAACCCTAACACTAACTCTAACCCTAACCCTAACCCTAACCGTAACCCTTACCCTAACCCTAACCCTAACTCTAACCCTGGCCCTAAACCTAAACCTAACCCTAACCTCAAACCCTAACCTAACCCTAACCCTAACCCCAACTCTGTCCTCACCCTTACCCTTACCCTAACCCTAACCCAAACACTTACAATAACCCTAACCCTAACCCTAACCCTTACCCTAACACTACCCTAACCCTAAAGACTAACCCTACAACCAACCCTAACGCTCACCTTAAACTAACACTAAACATAACCCTTACCCTAACCCTAACCCTAACCCTAAACCTTACCCTTACCCTAACCCTAACCCTAACCCTAACCCTAACCTTAGCCTTACTCTAACACTTACCCTTACCCTAAACCTAACCCTAACCCTAACCCTAAACCTAAGCCTAACCTTAATGCTAACCCTAACCCTAACCCTGAACCTAACCCTTAACCTAACCCCAACCCTAACCCTAATCCTAACCCTAAACCTTACCCTTACACTAACACTAACCCTAACCCTAAACTTAACCATAACCCTTACCTTTACCCTAACCCTAACCCTAACTCTAACCCTAACCCTAACCGTTAACCTTACACTAACATGAACCCGAACCCGAACCCTTACCCTAACCCTAACCCTAAACCTAAACATAACCCTAACCCTAACCCTTACTCTAACCCTAACCCCAACCCTTACCCTTACCCTAACCTTAAGCCTAACCCTATCCCTAACCCTAACACTTATCCTTAACCTAATCCTAACCCTAACCTTAATTCAAACCCTAACCCTAACTTTAAACCTAACCCTGACCCTAACCCTAACTTTAAACCTAATCCTTACCATAACCCTAACCATAACCATAACCATAACACTAACCCTGACCTTAACCCTAACCCTAACCCTTACCCTTACCCTAACCCTAAACTTAACTCTTAACCTAACCCTAACCCTAACCCTAACACTTACCCTTACCCTAACCCTAACCCTAACCCTAACCCTTAACCTTAACCTAGCCCTAACCGTAACCCTAAAACTAACACTTAACCTAACCCTAACGCTAACACTAAACCTAACCCTAACCCTAACCCTTAGCATTCCCCAAACCCTAAACCTAAACCTAACACTTACCCTTACCCTAACACTAACCCTGAACCTAACCATAACCTTCCCTAACCCTAACCCTAACCCCAACCCCTAACCCTAAACCTAACCCTAACCTTCCCTAACCCTTACCCTAACGCTAACCCTAAACCTAACCCTAACCCTAACCCTTACCATTACCCTAACCCTAACCCTAAACCTAACACTTACCCTAACCCTAACACTAACCCTTACCTAACCCTAACCCTAACCCTAACCCTAACCCTAACACTTACCCTTACCCTAAACCTATCCCTAACCCTAACCCTAACCCTAACTCTAACCCTTACCCCAACCTTACCCTAACCCTTACCCTAACCCTAACCCTAACCCTAAACCTAACACTTACCCTTAGCCTAACCCTAAACCTAACCCTAACTCTAAGCCTAACACTAACCCTAACCCTAACCCTTACCCTAACCCTAACCCAAACCCTAACCTTAACCCTAACCCTTACCCTTACCCGAACCCTAACCGTAACCCTAACCCTAAACCTAACCCTAACACTAACCCTAACCCTAACCCTTACCCTTAACCTAACCCTAACCCTAACCCTAACCCTAACCCTTAACCTATCCCTAACTCTAAACATAACGCTAACCCTAACCCTACCCATAACCCTAACCCTTACACTTACCCTAACCCTAACCCAAACCCTAACTCCTAACACTAACCCTAACCCTAACCCTTACCCTAACCCTAAACCTTACCCTTAACCTAACCCTAACCCTAATCCTAACCCCTAACCCTAACCTTAACCCTAACCTTTACCCTTATCCTAAACCTAACCCTAACCCTAACCCTAACACTTACCCTTACCCTAACCCAAAACGTAACCCTAACTCTAACCCTAAACCTAACCCTAACCCTTACCCTAGCGCTAAGCCTAACACGAACCTTTACCCCTAACCCTAACCCTAATCCTTACCCTTACCCTAAGCCTAACCCTAACCTTAACCCCAACCCTAAACCTAACAGTAACCCTTACCCTTACTCTAACCCTAACCCTAACCCTTATCCTAACCCTAACCCTAACCCTAACCCTTACACTTACCCTAAGCCTAAACCTAATCCTAACCCTAAACCTGATCCTAAATCTAACCCTTACCTTTACCATAACCCTAACCCAAAATCTAACCCGAACCCTAACCCTAATCCTTACACTAAACCTAACCCTAACACTAACCCTAAACCTTACTCTTACCCTATTCCTAACCCCAACCACAAACCTAACCCTAACCTAACCCTAAACCTTACCCTTACCCTAAACCTAACCCTTACCCTTATCCTAACCTAACCCTAACACTAAATCCTAACACTAACTGTAACCCTAAAACTTACCCTTACCCTAATACTAATCCAAACCTAACTCTAACCCTAAACCTAACACTTACCCTAACCCTAACCCTAACCTTAACCCCAACCCTAAGCATAACCCTAACCCTAACGCTTACCCTTACCTTGACCCTAACCCTAACCCTAACCCTTACCTTAACCCTAACCCTAACCCTAAACCTAAACCTAAACTTTACACTTACCCTAACCCTAACCCTAACCCTAACCCTAACCCTAACCCTACCCGTAACCCTAACCATAACCCTTACTCTTACCCTAACCCTAACCCCAAACCTAACCCTTACCCTTACCCTAAACCTTACCCTTACCCTAAACCTAACCCTATACCTTACCCTTAACCTAAACCTAACCCTAAACCTAACACTAACCCTTAATCTTTCCCTAACCCTAACCCTAACCTTAACCCTAACCCTAACCCTAAACCTTACACTTACCCTGCCCCTAACCCTAACCCTAACCCTAACCCCTAACCCTAACCCTAACCCTAACTCTAACCCCTAATCCTAACCCTAAGCCAAACCCTAACCCTAACACCTATCCCTTAACCTAAACCTAACCCTAACACTTAACCTTATAATAACCCTAACCCTAACCCTAACCCTAACCCTAACCCTAACCCTTACCCTTAACCTAACCCTAACCCTAACCCTAACCCTAACACTTACCTTTACCCTAACCATAACCCCTAATCCTTACCCTAACCCTAATCCTAACACTAACCCTTACCCTAACCCTAACCCTAACCCTAAGCCTTACCCTAACCCTAAACCTAACCCTAATCCTAACCCTAACCCTCATCCTTAACTAACCCTAACCCTATCCTTAATGCTAACCCTAACCCTAACCCTAACCCTAAACCTAACACTTACCCTTACCCTAACCTTAACCCTAACACTAACTCTAACCCTAAACCTAACCCTACCTCTATCCCTAAACCTAACCCTAACCCTTACCCTAACCCTAAACTTTACACCAACCCTAAACCTAACCCTAACCCTTACACTTACCCTAACCCTTATCCCAACCCTAACTCTAACCCTAACCCTAACCCTTACCCTAACCCTAACCCTAACCCTAACCCTCACACTAAACCTAAACCTAACTCTAACCCATACCCTTACCCTAACTTTAACCCCAAATCTAACCCTAACCCTAACCCTAACCCTTACCCTAAACCTAACCCTAACACTAACCCTAACCCTTATTCTTACCCTAACCCTAACCCTAAGCCTAACCCTTACCCTAACCCTAGCCCTTACTCCAACCTAACCATAACCCGAACTCTAACCCTAACCCGAACCCTAACCACTAACCCTAACACTAACCCTCACCCTAACGCTAACCCTAACCCTTACCCTTACCCTAACCCTAACCCTAAACCTAACCCTTACCCTTACCCTCAACCTAACCCTAACCCTTACCCTTACCCTATCCCTAACTCTAAACCTAACACTAACTCTAACCCTAACCCTAACCCTAAAACAAACCCTTACCCTAACCCTAACCCTAACCCTAACCCTAAACTTAACCCTAACCCTTACCCTTACCCTAGTCCTAAACATAACCCTAACCCTAAACCTAACCCTAACACTAACCCTAACCCTAACCCTTACCCTTAACGTAACCCTAACCCTAACCCTAACCCTAACACTTACCCTTACCCTAAACCTAACCCTAAACCTAAACCTAACCCTAAACCTAACCCTAACACTAAACCTAACCCTAACCCTAACCCTAACCATAACCCTAACCCTAACCCCTAACCCTAACCTTAACCCTAACCCTTACCCTTATCCTAACCCTAACCCTAACCGTAACCCTAACACTTACCCTTACCCTAACCCAAACGCTAACCCTAACTCTAACCCTAAACCTAACCCTACCCCTACCCCAAACCCTAACCCTTACCCTAACGCTAACCCTAACACGAATCTTAACCCCTAAGCCAAACCCTAACCCTTACCCTTACCCTTAGCCTAACCCTAACCTTAACCCCAACCCTAAACTTAACCCTAACCCTTACCCTTACTCTAACCCTAACCCTAACCCTTATCCTAATCCTAACCCTAACACTAACCCTTACCCTTACTCTAACCCTAAACCTAACCTTAACCCTAAATCTAACCCTAACTCTAACAGTTACCCTTACCCTAACTCTAACCCCTAATCTAACCCTAACCCTAACCCTTATCCTAAACCTAACGCTAACACTAACCCTAACCCTTAATCTTACCCTAACCCTCATCCCAACCCCAAACCTACCCCTCACCTAACCCTAAACCTTACCATTACCCTAAACCTAACCCTAACCCTTTTCCTAACCCTAACCCTAACCTTAACCCCTAATACTAACTGTAACCATAAACCTTACCCTTACCCTAATCCTAAACCTAAACCTAACCCTAACAATAACCCTAACCCTTACCCTTACCCTAACCCTAACCCTACACCTAACCACTAACCCTAAACCTTCCCCTAACCTAACCCTAACCCTAACCCTAACTCTTACCCTTATCCTAACCCAAACACTAACACTAACCCAAAACCTAAACTTAACCCTAAACCTTATTCTTTCCCTAACTCTAACGCTAACCCCAACCCTAAACCTAACCCTAACCCTAACCCTAACTCTTACCCTTATCCTAACCCTAACCCTAACCCTAAGCCTTACCCTTATAATAACCGTAACACTAACCCAAACACTAACACTTATCTTACCCTAACCCTAAACCTTACCCTTACCCTAAGCCTAACCCTAACCTTAACCCCAACCCTAAACCTAACAGTAACCCTTACCCTTACTCTAACCCTAACCCTAACCCTTATCCTAACCCTAACCCTAACCCTAACCCTTACACTTACCCTAAGCCTAAACCTAACCCTAACCCTAAACCTGATCCTAACTCTAACCCTTACCCTTACCATAACCCTAACCCAAAATCTAACCCGAACCCTAACCCTAATCCTTACCCTAAACCTAACCCTAACACTAACCCTAAACCTTACTCTTACCCTATCCCTAACACCAACCACAAACCTAACTCTAACCTAACCCTAAACCTTACCCTTACCCTAAACCTAACCCTAACCCTTATCCTAACCCTAACCCTAACACTAAAACCTAACACTAACTGTAACCCTAAAACTTACCCTTACCCTAATCCTAATCCTAAACCTATACCTAACCCTAAACCTAACACTTACCCTAACCCTAACCCTAACCTTAACCCCAACCCTAAACATAACCCTAACCCTAACGCTTACCCTTACCTTGACCCTAACCCTAACCCTAACCCTTACCTTAACCCTAACCCTAAACCTAAACCTAAACTTTACACTTACCCTAACCCTAACCCTAACCCTACCCGTAACCCTAACCATAACCCTTAGTCTTACCCTAACCCTAACCCCAAACCTAACCCTTACCCTAACCCTAAACCTTACCCTTACCCTAAACCTAACCCTATACCTTACCCTTAACTTAAACCTAACCCTAAACCTAACACTAACCCTTGATCTTTCCCTAACCCTAACCTTAACCCTAACCCTAACCCTAACCCTTACACTTACCTTGCCCCTAACCCTAACCCTAACCCTAACCCCTAACCCTAACCCTAACCCTAACTCAAACCCCTAATCCTAACCCTAAGCCAAACACTAACCCTAACACCTATCCCTTAACCTAAACCTAACCCTAACACTTAACCTTATAATAACCCTAACCCTAACCCTAACCCTAATCCTAACACTAACCCTTACCCTTACCCTAACCCTAACCCTAACCCTAACCCTAACACTTACCTTTACCGTAACCGTAACCCCTAATCCTTACCCTAACCCTAATCCTAACACTACCCCTTACCCTAACCCTAACCCTAACCCTAAGCCTTACCCTAACCCTAAACCTAACCCTAATCCTAACCCTAACCCTCATTCTTAACTAACCCTAACCCTATCCTTAATGCTAACCCTAACCCTAACCCTAACCCTAAACCTAACACTTACCCTTACCCTAACCTTAACACTAACACTAACTCTAACCCTAAACCTAACCATACCTCTATCCCTAAACCTAACCCTAACCCTTACCCTAACCCTAAACTTTACCCCAACCCTAAACCTAACCCTAACCCTTACATTTACCCTAACCCTTATCCCAACGCTAACTCTAACCCTAACCCTTACCCTTACCTTAACCCTAAACCTAACCCTAAACCTCACACTAAACCTAAACCTAACTCTAACCCATACCCTTACCCTAACCTTAACCCCAAATCTAACCCTAACCCTAACCCTAACCCTTACCCTAAACCTAACCCTAACACTAACCCTAACCCTTATTCTTACCCTAAACCTAACCCTAACCCTAACCCTTACCCTAACCCTAACCCTAACCCTAACCCTAACCCTTATCCTTACCCTAACCCTCACCCTAAACCTAACCCTGTAGCTTACCCTTAACCTAAACCTAACCCTAAACCTAACTCTAACCCTTACCCTTTCCCTAACCCTAACCCTAACCCTAACCTTAACCCTAACCCTAACCCTAACCCTTACACTTACCCTACACCTAACCCTAACCATAACCCTAACCCATAACCCTAACCCTAAACCTAACCCTTACCCTTACCCTAAACCTAACCCTAACCCTAACTCTAACCCCTAACCCTAGCCCTAACCCTAACCCTAACACTTATCCTTACCCTAACTCTAACCCCTATACCTTAACCTAACCCTAACCCTAACACTTAAACTTATTCTAACCCTAACCCTAACCCTAAACCTAAACCTAACCTTAACCCTAACACTTACCCTTACCCTCACCTTAACCCCTAATCCTAACCCTAACACTAACCCTAACCCTTACACTTACCCTAACCCTAACCCTAAACCTAACACTAACCCTAAAGCTTATCCTTACTCTAACGCTAATCCTAACATTAAACCTTACCCTAACCCTAACCCTAACCCTAAGCCTTACCCTAACCCTAAACCTAACCCTAATCCTAACCCTAACCCTTATCCTTAACTAACCCTAACCCTAAACTTAATGCTAACCCTAACCCTTACCCTAACCCTAACACTAACCCTAACTCTGTCCCTAAACCTAACCCTACCTCTAACCCTAAACCTAACCCTAAACCTTAACCTAACCCTAAACTTAACCTTTACCCTAACGCTAACCCTAACACGAACCCTTACACCTAACCCTAAACCTAACCCTTAACCTTACCCTAACGCTAACCCTAATCTTAACCCCAATCCTAAACCTAACTCTAACACTTACCCTTACCCTAACCCTAACCCTAACAGTTATCCTAACCTTAACCCTAACCCTAACCCTTCCCCTTACCCTAACCTTAAACCTAACCCTAACCCTAAACCTAAACCTAACTGTAACCCTTACCCTTATCCTAACCCTATCCCCAAATCTAACCTTAACGCTAACCCTAACGCTTACCCTAAACCTAACCCTAACATTAACCCTAACCCTTACTCTTACCCTAACTCTAACCCCAACCCCAAACCTAACCCTAACCTAACCGTAAACCTTACCCTTATCCTAAACCTAACCCTAACCCTTATCCTAACCCTAACCCTGACCCTAACCCCTAACACTAAACCTACCTTAACCCTAACCCTAACACTTACACTTACCCTAACCCTAACCCTAACCCTAACACTAACCCTAACCCTAACCCTAACCGAAACCCTAAGCCTTACCATTATCATAACCGTAACACTAACCCCAACACTAACACATATCTTACCCTAACCCTAATCCTTACCCTAACCCTAACCCTAACTCTTACCCTTACCCTAACCCTAACCCTAACACTAAACCTAACCCTTACACTAACCCTAAACCTAACCCTAACCCTTACCCTAACCCTAATCCTAACACAAACCCTAACCCTAACACTTACCCTAACCCTAACCCTAACACTAACCCTAACCCTTACACTAACCCTAAACCTAAACCTAACCCTAACCCTTACCCTAACCCTAACCCTAACCCTAACACTTACCCTAAACCTAACCCTAACCCTAACCCTAACCCTAACTCTTACCCTAACCCTAACACTAACCTTCATCCCAACCCTAAACCTAACCCTGACCCTTACCCTTACCCTAACCCTAACCCTAAACATAATCCTAACCCTAACCCTAACCCTTACCCTAACCGAAAACCTTACCGTAACCCTAATCCTAACCCTAAACCTAAGAGTAACCGTAAACCTAACCCTTACCCTAACACTAACGCTAACGCTAAACCTAACCCTAACCCTAACCCTAACCCTAACCCTTACCCTAACCCTAACCCCAAACCTAACCCTAACTCTAAACCTAAACCTTACCCTAAACCTAACCCTAACCCTAACCCTAACCCTTACTCTTATCCTAACCCTAACCCCAAACCTAACCCTTACCCTAACCCTAAAACTTACCCTTAACCTAAACCTAACCCTAACACTTACCCTAACCCTAACCCTAACCCTAATACCTAACCCTAACCCTAACCCTAAACCTTAACCTTACCACAACCCTAAACCTAACCCTTACCCTAACCCTAACCCTAATCCTAACCCTGACCCTAACCCTAACCGTTACCCTAACCCTAACCCTAACCTTACCCTAACCCTAACCCTAACCCGAACCCTAACCCCTAAACCTAACCCTAACCCTCACCCTCACCCTAACCCTAACCCTAACCCTTATCCTTACCCTAACCCAAACCCTAAACCTAAACTTACCCTCACCCTAAACCTAACCCTGTACCTTACCCTTAACCTAAACCTAACCCTAAACCTAACTCTAACCCTTACCCTTTCCCTAACCCTAACCCTAACCCTAACCTTAACCCTAACCCTAACCCTAACCCTTACACTTACCCTACCCCTAACCCTAACCATAACCCTAACCCGTAACCCTAACCCTAAACCTAACCCTTACCCTTACCCTAAACCTAACCCTAACCCTAACTCTAACACCTAAACCTAGCCCTAACCCTAACCCTAACCCTAACCCTTACCCTAACCCTAACCCCTATCCCTTAACCTAACCCTAACCCTAACACTTAAACTTATTCTAACCCTAACCCTAACCCTAAACCTAAACCTAACCTTAACCCTAACACTTACCTTACCCTAACCTTAACCCCTAATCCTAACCCTAACACTAACCCTAACCCTTACACTTACCCTAACCCTAACCCTAAACCTAACACTAACCCTAAACCTTATCCTTACCCTAACGGTAATCCTAACATTAAACCTTACCCTAACCCTAACCCTAAGCCTAAGCCTTACCCTAACCCTAAACCTAACCCTAATCCTAACCCTAACCCTTATCCTTAACTAACCCTAACCCTAACCTTAATGCTAACCCTAAACCTTACCCTAACCCTAACCCTAACTCTGTCCCTAAACCTAACACTACCTCTAAACCTAAACCTAACCCTAACCCTTAACCTAACCCTAAACTTAACCTTTACCCTAACGCTAACCCTAACACGAACCCTTACACCTAACCCTAAACCTAACCCTTACCCTTACCCTTACCCTAACCCTAACCCTAACCGTTATCCTAACCTAACCCTAACCCTAACCCTTCCCCTTACCCTAACCTTAAACCTAACCCTAACCCTAAACCTAAACCTAACTCTAACCCTTACCCTTATCCTAACCGTATCCCCAAATCTAACCTTAACGCTAATCCTAACCCTTACCCTAAACCTAACCCTAACACTAACCCTAACCCTTACTCTTACCCTAACCCTAACCCCAACCCCAAACCTAACCCTAACCTAACCGTAAACCTTACCCTTATCCTAAACCTAACCCTAACCCTTATCCTAACCCTAACCATGACCCTAACCACTAACACTAACTGTAACCCTAAAACTTACTCTTACCCTAATCCTAACCCTAAACCTAACCCTAACCCTAAACCTAACCCTTACCCTAACCCTAACGCTAACCTTAACCCCAACCCTAAACCTAAACCTAACCCAAACGCTTACCCTTACCCTGACCCTTACCCTAACCCTAACCCTAACCTTAACCCTAACTCTAACCCTAAACCTAAACTTTACACTTATTCTAACCCTAACCGTAAACCTAACCATAACCATAACCCTAACCCTTACCCTTGCCCTAAACTTAACCCTAACCCTTACTCTAACCCTAACACTAACCCTAACCCCTAAACCTAACCCTAACCCTAACCCTAACTCTTATCCTAACCCTAACACTAACCTTAATCCCAACCCTAAAACTAACCCTAACCCTTACCCTAACCCTAACCCTAAGCCTAAACCTAATCCTAAACCTAACCCTTACCCTAACCCTAACCCTAACCCTTACCCTAACCCTAACCTAACCCTTACCCTAACCCTAACACTAACACGAACCCTAATCCCTAACCCTAACCCTAACCCTCACCCTAACCCTAACCCTAACCCTAACCCTAACTCTTATCCTTACCCTAACCGAAACCTTAAACCTAAACTTACCCTTACACTAAACCTAACCGTATACCTTACCCTTAACCTAAACCTAACCCTAACCCTAACTCTAACCCTTACACTTTCCCTAACCTTAACCCTAACCATAACCATAACCATAACCCTAATCCTAACCCTTACACTTACTCTGCCCCTAACGCTAACCCTAACCCTAACCCCTAACCCTAAACCTAACCCTAACCCTTACCCTTATCCTAACCATGACCCTAACCCTAACTCTAACCCCTAACCCTAGACCTAACCCTAACCCTAACCCTAACCCTTACCCTAACCCTAACCCTAACCCTAACCCCTATCCCTTAACCTAACCCTAACCCTAACACTTAACCTTATCCTAACCCTAACCCTAACCGTAAAACTAAACCTACCTTAAACCTAACGCTAACACTTACACTTACTCTAACCCAAACCCTAAACCTAACCCTAACACTAATCCTTACCCTAACCCTAACCCTAACACTTATCCTAACCCTAACCCTAACCCTTCCCCTTCCCTAACCCTAACCCTAACCCTAAGCCTTACCCTAACCCTAAATCTAACCCTAAACCTAACCCTAGCCCTTATAGTTAACTAACCCTAACCCGAACCTTAATGGTAACCCTAACCCTAACTCTATCACTAAATCTAACCCTGCCTTTAACCCTAAACCTAAACCTAACCCTTACCCTAAGCCTAACCATAACATTTACCCTAATGCCAACCTTAACACGAACCCTTACCCCTAAACCCAAACCTACCCCTTACCCCTACCCTAACGCTAACCCTAATCTTAACCCCAACCCTAAACCTAACCCTAACACTTACCCTTACCCTAACCTTAACCCCTAATCCTAACCCTAACACTAACCATAACCCTTACACTTACCCTAACCCTAACCCCTAACCCTAACCCTAACCGTAACCCTTATACTTACCCTAACCCTAACCCTAACCCTAACGCCTAAACCTAACCCTAACCGTAACCCTAACGCCTAAACCTAACCCTAACCCTAACCCTTACCCTTACCCTTACCCTAACCCTAACCCTTACCTTAACCCTTACCCTAACCCTAACACTAACCCTTACCCTTACCCTAAACCTATACCTAACCCTAACTCTATCCCCTAACCCTAACCCTTACCCTTACCCTTACCCTAACCCTAAACCTAACCCTAACGCTAACCCTAACCCTTACCATAACCCTAACTCTAACCCTACCTTAACCCTAACCCTAACCATAAGCCTAACCCTAACACTTACCCTAACCTTAACCCTAACCCTACCTTAACCCTAACCCTAACCATAAGCCTAACCCTAACACTTACCCTAACCTTAACCCTAACCCTAAACCTAAACTTAATGCTAACCCTAAACCTAACCCTCACCCTTACCCTGACCCTAACCCTAACCCTAACCCCAATCCTTACCCTAAACCTAACCCAAACCCTTACCCTAACCCTTATCCTTTCCCTAACCCTAACGCTAACCCTAACACTAAACTTAACCTTAAACCTACCCTTACCGTTACCCTAACCCTAACCCTAACCCTAACCCTAAACCTTACCATTACACTAACCCTAACCCTAACACCTAACCCTAACCCTAACCCTAACCCTTACCTTAACCTAACGCTAACCCTAACCTTAGCCGTAACCCTAACAATAACCCTACCCTAACCCCTACCCTTACCCAAACTCTAACCCTAACCCTAACCCAAAACGTTACACTTACCCTAACCCTAACGCTAACCCTAACACTTACCCTTACCCTAACCCTAACACTAACCCTTACCCTAACCCTAACCCTAACCCTAACCCTTAACCCAAAACCTAACCCTAACCCTAACCCTTACCCTAACCCTAACCCTAACTCTAACCCTAAACCTAACCCTAACCCTTACCCTAACCCTGACCCTAACCTATCCCTAAGCCTAACCCTAACTCGTCCCTCACCCATACCCTTACCCTAACCCTAACCCTAACCCAAACCCTTACAATAACCCTAACCCTAACCCTTACCCTAACCATAAGCCTAACCCTAAACACTAAGACTAATACTAACCCTAACGCTCACCTTAACCTAACCCTAAACATAATCCTTACCCTAACCCCAACCCTAACCCTAAACCTTACCCTTACCCTAACCCTAACCCTAACCTTAACCCCAACACTAAAACTAACCCTACCCCTTACCCTTACCCTAACCCTAACTCTAAACCTAAGCCTAATCCCTACCCTAACCCTAACCCTGAACCTTACCCTAAACCTAACCCTAACCATAACCCCTAAACCTAAACCTAACCCTAAACCTAACACTTACACTTACACTAACCCAAACCATAACCCTAAACCTAACCCTAACACTAACCCTTACACTTACCCTAACCCTAACCCTAATATTAACCCTTACCCTAACCCTAACCCTAACCCTAAGCCTTTCCCTAACACTAACCCTAATCCTAACCCTAAACCTTACCCTTACCCTAACCCTAACCCTAACCCTAAGCCTTTCCCTAACACTAACCCTAACCCTAACCCTTACCCTTACCCTAACCCTAACCCTAACTCTAACCCAAAACCTAACCCTAACCCTAACCCTAACCCTAACCCTTACACTAATCCGAACACGAAACAGAACCCTTACCCTTACCCTAACCCTAACCCTAACCGTAACTCTTACCTTTACCCTAACCCTAACCCTAACCTTAATGCTAACCCTAACCCTAACCCTAACCCATAAACTAACCCTAACCCTAACCCTAATACTTACCCTAACCCTAACCCTAACCCTAACCATAAGATTAACCCTAACCTTAACCCTAAACCTAACCCTTAACCTTACCCTAACACTAACCCTAACCCTTAACCTAATCCTAACCCAATCCCTAACACTTAGCCTTACCCTAAACCTAACCAAAACCCTAACCCTTACCCTAAACCTAGCCCTAACCCTAAACCTAAACCTTACTCTTTCCCTAACCCTAACCCTAATGCTAACCCTTACCCTAAACCTAACCCTAACCCTAATCCTTAACTTAACCGTATCCCTAACCCTTATCCCTAAACCTAACTCTGACACTAACCCTACCCCTAAACTTAACCCTTACCTTTACACTAACGCTAAACCTAACCCTTACCCTAATCCTGATCCTACCCCTACCCCTAACCCTTAGTGTTACCTTAACCCTAACCATAACCCTAACCCCAACCCTAAACCTAACCCTAACTCTAACCCTAATCCTAACCCTAACCATAACCCCTAACCCTAACCCTAACCCTTACCCTTACCCTTACACTAACCCTAAACCTAAACCTAACTCTAAAGCTAACCCGAACCCTAACCCTAACCCTTACCCTTACCCTTACCCTAACCCTAACCCTAACCCCTAACCCTAACCCTAACCCTAACCCTTACCCTTACCCTAACCCTAACCCTAAGCTTAACCCTTACCCTAACCCTAACACTAACCCTTACCCATACCCTCACAATATACCTAACACTAACCCTAACCCTATCCCCTAATCCTAACCCTAACACTAACCCTAAACCTAACCCTTACCCTAACCCTAACAGTAACCTTAATGTTAACGCTAATCCTAAGCCTAAACCTTACCCTAAAACTAACCCTAACCCTAATCCTTACCCTAAAACTAACCCTAAGCCTAACCCTAACCCTCACCCTTACCCTTACCCTAACCCTAACCCTAACCCCAATCCTTACCCTAACCCTAACCCTTACCCTAACCCTTATCCTTTCCTAACCCTAACCAAAATCCTAACACTAAGCTTAACCTTAACCCTAACCCTAAATCTTACCCTAACACTAACCCTAACCCTAACACTTTCCCTAACCCTAACTGTAACCCTAAACCTAACAATAACCCTAACCCTAACCCTTACCATTACCCTAACCCTAACCCTAACCCTAACCCTTACATTAACCTAACGCTAACCCTAACCTTAACCGTAACCCTAACAATAACCCTAACCCTAACCCCTACCCTACCCCTGACGCTAACGCTAACCCTACCCCTAAATCTAACCCTTACCCTTACCCTAACCCTAACACTAACCCTAACCCTAACACTTCCCCTTCCCCTAACCCTAACACTAACCCTTACCCTAACCCTAACCCTAACCCTAACCCTTAAACCAAACCCTAACCCTAACCCTAACCCTTATCCTAACCCTAACCCTAACTCTAACCCAAAACCTAACCCTAACCCTTACCCTAACCCTGACCCTAACCTAACCCTAACCCTAACCCTAACTCGTCCCTCACCCATACCCTTACCCTAACCCTAACCCTAACCCTAAACCTTACCCTTACCCTAACCCTAACCCTAA
>JANJXV010001341.1:90000-122500 GCA_024803745.1 Megascapheus bottae | reverse complement strand
AACCCTATCCATAACCCTAAATGTAACCCTAACCCTAACCCTAACTCTTACCCTTACCCTAAGCCTAACCCTAACCCTAACCCTAACACTTCGCCTTACCCTGACCCTAACACTAACACTTACAATAACCCTAACCCTAACCCAAACCCCTAACCCTAACCCTAACCCTAACCCTAACTTTAACCCTAACTCTAACAATGACCCTAACCCTAACCCTAAACCTAACCCTAAACCCTAACCTAACCCTAACCCTAACCCTAACTCTACCCTCACCCTTACCCTTACCCTTACCCTAACCCTAACCCTAACCCAAACCCTTACAATAACCCTAACCCTAACCCTTACCATAACCCTAACCCTAAACCTAACCCCTAACCCTAAGTCTTTCCCTAACCCTAACACTAACCCGAATCCTAACGCTAACTCTTACCCTTACCCTAACCCTAACAGTAACCTTAATGCTAACCCTAACCCTAACCCTTACTCTAACCCTAACCCTTACCCTAACCCTTTTCCTTTCCTAACCCTAACCAAAATCCTAACACTAAACTTAACCTTAACCCAAACCCTAAATATTACCCTAACAATAACCCTAACCCTAACACTTTCCCTAAACCTAAGTGTAACCCTAAACCTAACAATAACCCTAACCCTAACCCTTACCCTTACCCTAACCCTAACCCTAACCCTAAAACTTACATTAACCTAACGCTAACCCTAATCTTAACCGTAACCCTAACAATAACCCTACCCCTAACCCCTACCCTACCCCTGACGCTAACCCTAACCCTACCCCTAAATCTAACCCTTACCCTTACCCTAACCCTAACACTAACCCTAACCCTAACACTTCCCCTTACACTAACCCTGACACTAACCCTTACCCTAACCCTAACCCTAACCCTAACCCTTAAACCAAACCCTAACCCTAACCCTAACCCTTATCCTAACCCTAACCCTAACTCTAACCCAAAACCTAACCCTAACCCTTACCCTAACCCTAACTCGTCCCTCACCCATACCCTTACCCTAAACCTAACCCTAACCCTAACCCTAAACCTTACCCTTACCCTTACCCTAAACCTAACCCTAACCTTAACCCCAACCCTAAACCTAACCCTATCCCTTACCCTAAACCTAACCCTAACCATAACCCCTAAACCTAAACCTAACCCTAAACCTAACCCTTACACTTACACTAACCCTAACCCCAAACCTAACCCTAACACTAACCCTTACACTTACCCTAAACCTAACCCTAATATTAACACTTACCCTAACCCAAACCCTAACCCTAAGCCTTTCCCTAACCGTAACCCTAACCCTAACCCTAACCCTTACCCTAACCCTAACCCTAACTCTAACCCTAAACCTAACCCTAACCCTAAACCTAACCCTAACCCTTACACTAATCGGAACACGAAACAGAACCCTTACCCTTACCCTAACCCTAACCCTAACCCAAACCGTAACTCTTACCCTTACCCTAACCCTAACCCTAACCTTAATGCTAACCCTAACCCTAACCCTAACCCATACCCTAACCCTAACCCTAACCCTAATACTTACCCTAACCCTAACCCTAACCCTAAACCAAACCGTTGCCCTTTCCCTAACCCTAACCCTAACCATAACCATAACATTAACCCTAAACTTAACCCTAACCCTAACCCTTACCCTTACCCTAACCCTAACCCTAACCCTTAACCTAACCCTAACCCAATCCCTAACACTTACCCTTACCCTAAACCTAACCAAAACCCTAACCCTTACCCTAAACCTAGCCCTAACCCTAACCCTAAACCTTACCCTTTCCCTAACCCTAAGCCTAATGCTAACCCTTACCCTAAACCTAACCCTAACCCTAATCCTTAACCTAACCCTATCCCTAACCCTTATCCCTAAACCTACCTCTGACACTAACCCTACCCCTAACCTTAACACTTACCTTTACACTAACGCTAAAAATAACCCTAACCCTAACCCTAACCTTAACACTTACACTTACCCTAACACTAACCCTAACCCTAACTCTAAACCTAACTCTAACCCTAACCCTAACCCTTAACCTAACCCTAACCCTAACCCTAACCCTAACCCCTAACCCTAACCCTAACCCTATCCCTTACCCTAAACCTAACCCTAACCCTAACCCCAACGCTAACTCTCAATCTAACCCTAACCCTAACCCTAAACCTTACCCTTTCCCTAACCCTAACCCTAACACTAACCCCTAACCCTTACCCTTACTCTAACCCTAAACCTAACCCTAACCCTGACACTAAACCTAACCCTAAACCTTACCATTACCCTAACCCTAACCCTAACCCTTACCCTAACCCTAAAACTTACCCTTACACTAACCCTAACCCTAACCCTAACCCCTAACCCTAACCCTAACCCTAACCATTACCTTACCCTAACGCTAACCCTAACCTTAACCCTAACCCTAACCTTAACCCTAACCCTAACAATAACCCTAACCCTAACCCGTACCCTTATCCAAACCCTAACCCTACCCTAAACTTTACCCTTACCCTAACCCTAACGCTAACCCTAACCATTACACTTACCCTTACCTAACCCTAACCCTAACGCTAACCCTTACCCTAACCTGAACCCTACCCCTACCCCTAACCCTTAGCGTTACCTTAACCCTAACCCTAACCCTAACCCCAACCCTAAACCTAACCCTAACTCTAACCCTAAACCTAACCCTAACCCTAACCCCTAACCCTAACCCTACCCCTTACCCTTACCCATACCCTAACCCTAAACTTAACCCTAACTCTAAAGCTAACCCTAACCCTAACCCTAACCCTTACCCTAACCCTAACTCTAACCCTAACCCTTACCCCTAACCCTAACCCTAACCCTAACCCTTACCCTTACCCTAACACTAAACCTAACCTTAACCCTTACCCTAACCCTAACACTAACCCTTACCCATACCCTAACCCTATACCTAACACTAACCCTAACCCTATCCCCTAATCCTAACCCTAACCCTAACCCTAACCCTAATCCTTACCCTAAAACTAACCCTAAGCCTAACCCTAAACCTAACCCTTACCCTTACCCTAACCCCAACCCTAAACTTAATGCTAAACCTAACCCTCACCCTAACCCTAACCCTTACACTTACCCTAACCCTTCCTCTTCCCTAACCCTATCCCTAACCCTAACCCTAACCTTAACACTAACGAAACCCTAACCCTAACCCTAAACCGTACCCTTACCCTAACCCTAAACCTACACCTAACCCAAACGCTAACCCTAACCCTAACCCTCACCCTTACCCTTACCCTAACCCTAACCCTAAAGCTAACCCTAAACCTAACCCTAACCCCAACCCTAACCCTAACCCTTAAACCAAACCCTAACCCTAACCCTAACCCTTATCCTAACCCTAACCCTAACTCTAACCCTAAACCTAACCCTAACCCTTACCCTAACCCTGACCCTAACCTAACCCTAACCCTAACCCTAACTCGTCCCTCACCCATACCCTTACCCTAACCCTAACCCTAACCCTAAACCTTACCCTTACCCTAACCCTAACCCTAACCTTAACCCCAACCCTAAACCTAACCCTATCCCTTACCCTAAACCTAACCCTAACCATAACCCCTAAACCTAAACCTAACCCTAAACCTAACCCTTACACTTACACTAACCCTAAACCCAAACCTAACCCTAACACTAACCCTTACACTTACCCTAAACCTAACCCTAATATTAACCCTTACCCTAACCCAAACCCTAACCCTAAGCCTTTCCCTAACCGTAACCCTAACCCTAACCCTAACCCTTACCCTAACCCTAACCCTAACTCTAACCCTAAACCTAACCCTAACCCTAAACCTAACCCTAACCCTTACACTAATCGGAACACGAAACAGAACCCTTACCCTTACCCTAACCCTAACCCTAACCCAAACCGTAACTCTTACCCTTACCCTAACCCTAACCCTAACCTTAATGCTAACCATAACCCTAACCTTAACCCATACCCTAACCCTAACCCTAACCCTAATACTTACCCTAACCCTAACCCTAACCCTAAACCAAACCGTTGCCCTTTCCCTAACCCTAACCCTAACCATAACCATAACATTAACCCTAAACTTAACCCTAACCCTAACCCTAACCCTTACCCTTACCCTAACCCTAACCCTAACCCTTAACCTAACCCTAACCCAATCCCTAACACTTACCCTTACCCTAAACCTAACCAAAACCCTAACCCTTACCCTAAACCTAGCCCTAACCCTAACCCTAAACCTTACCCTTTCCCTAACCCTAAGCCTAATGCTAACCCTTACCCTAAACCTAACCCTAACCCTAATCCTTAACCTAACCCTATCCCTAACCCTTATCCCTAAACCTACCTCTGACACTAACCCTACCCCTAACCTTAACACTTACCTTTACACTAACGCTAAAAATAACCCTAACCCTAAACCTAACCTTAACACTTACACTTACTCTAACACTAACCCTAACCCTAACTCTAAACCTAACTCTAACCCTAACCCTAACCCTTAACCTAACCCTAACCCTAACCCTAACCCTAACCCCTAACCCTAACCCTAACCCGATCCCTTACCCTAAACCTAACCCTAACCCTAACCCTAACCCCAACGCTAACTCTCAATCTAATCCTAACCCTAACCCTAAACCTTACCCTTTCCCTAACCCTAACCCTAACACTAACCCCTAATCCTTACCCTTACCCTAACCCTAAACCTAACCCTAACCCTAACACTGAACCTAACCCTAAACCTTACCATTACCCTAACCCTAACCCAAACCCTTACCCTAACCCTAAAACTTACCCTTACACTAACCCTAACCCTAACCCTAACCCCTAACCCTAACCCTAACCCTAACCATTACCTTATCCTAACGCTAACCCTAACCTTAACCTTAACCCTAACAATAACCCTAACCCTAACCCGTACCCTTATCCAAACCCTAACCCTACCCTAAACTTTACCCTTACCCTAACCCTAACGCTAACCCTAACCATTACACTTACCCTTACCTAACCCTAACGCTAACGCTAACCCTTACCCTAACCTGAACCCTACCCCTACCCCTAACCCTTAGCGTTACCTTAACCCTAACCCTAACCCCAACCCTAAACCTAACCCTAACTCTAACCCTAAACCTAACCCTAACCCCTAACCCTAACCCTACCCCTTACCCTTACCCATACCCTAACCCTAAACTTAACCCTAACTCTAAAGCTAACCCTAACCCTAACCCTAACCCTTACCCTAACCCTAACCCTAACCCTTACCCCTAACCCTAACCCTAACCCTAACCCTTACCCTTACCCTAACGCTAACCCTAACCTTAACCCTTACCCTAACCCTTACACTAACCCTTACCCATACCCTAACCCTATACCTAACACTAACCCTAACCCTATCCCCTAATCCTAACCCTAACCCTAACCCTAACCCTAATCCTTACCCTAAAACTAATCCTAAGCCTAACCCTTAACCTAACCCTTACCCTTACCCTAACCCCAACCCTAAACTTAATGCTAAACCTAACCCTCACCCTAACCCTAACCCTTACACTTACCCTAACCCTTCCTCTTCCCTAACCCTAACCCTAACCTTAACACTAACGAAACCCTAACCCTAACCCTAAACCGTACCCTTACCCTAACCCTAAACCTAGACCTAACCCAAACGCTAACCCTAACCCTAACCCTCACCCTTACCCTTACCCTAACCCTCACCCTAAAGTTAACCCTAAACCTAACCCTAACCCCAACCCTAAACCTAACCCTAAACCTTACCCTTACGCTAACCCTAACCCTAACCCTAACCTAATACTTTCCCTAATCCTATCCATAACCCTAAATGTAACCCTAACCCTAACCCTAACCCTTACCCTTACCCTAACACTAACCCTAACCCTAACACTTCTCCTTACCCTGACCCTAACACTAACACTTACAATAACCCTAACCCTAACCCAAACACCCAACCCTAACCCTAACCCTAACCTTAACCCTAACTCTAACCCTGACCCTAACCCTAACCCTAACCCTAACCCTAAACCCTAACCTAACCCTAACCCTAACCCTAACTCTACCCTCACCCTTACCCTTACCCTTACCCTAACCCTAACCCTAACCCAAACCCTTACAATAACCCTAACTCTAACCCTTACCATAAACCTAACCCTAAACCTAATCCCTAACCCTAAGCCTTTCCCTAACCCTAACACTAACCCTTACCCTGACCCTAAACCTATACCTAACACTAACCCTATCCCCTAACCCTAACCCTAACCCAAACCCTTACAATAACCCTAACCCTAACCCTTACACTAACTCTAACCCTAACCCTATACACTAAGACTAATACTAACCCCAACGCTCACCTTAACCTAAACCTAAACATAACCCTTACCCTAACCCTAACCCTAACCCTAAACCTTACACTTACCCTAACCCTAACCCTAACCTTAACCCCAACCCTAAACCTAACCCTACCCCTTACCCTTACCCTAACCCTAACCCTAAACCTAAGTCTAACCCCTAACCTAAACCTAACCCTAACCCTGAACCTTACCCTAAACCTAACCCTAACCCTAACCCTAATATTAACCCTTACCCCAACCCTCACCCTAAACCTAAGCCTTTCCCTAACCCTAACCCTAACCCTAACCATAACCCTTACCCTAAACCTAAGCCTAACTGTAACCCTAAACCTAACCCTAACCCTAACCCTAACCCTAACCCTTACATTAATCCGAACCCGAAACAGAACCCTTACCCTAACCGTAACCCTAAACCTAACCCTAACCCTAACCTAACCCTAACCCTAACACTAACCCTTACCCTTACCCTAACCCTAACCCTAACCCTAACCGTAACTCTTACCCTTAACCTAACCCTAACACTTACCTTAATGCTAAACCTAATCCTAACCCTAACCCTTACCCTAACCATAATACTTACCCTAACCCTAACCCTAAACCTAACCGTTACCCTTTTCCTACCCCTACCCCTAACCCTAAACCTAAACCTTACTCTTACCCTAACCCTAACCATAACCATAACATTAACCCTAACCTTAACCCTAACCCTAACCCTTACCCTTACCCTAACCCTAACTCTAACCCTCAACCTAACCCTAACCCAATCCCTAACACTTACCCTTACCCTAAACCTAAACAAAACCCTAACCCTTACCCTAAACCTAGCCCTAACCCTAATCCTAAACCTTACCCTTTCCCTAACCCTAACCCTAATGCTAACCCTTACCCTAAACCTAACTCTAACCCTAATCCTTAACCTAACCCTATTCCTAAGCCTTATCCCTAAACCTACCTCTGACACTAACCCTACCCCTAACCTTAACACTTACCTTTACACTAACGCCAAAAATAACCCTAACCCTAACCCTAACCTTAACACTTACATTTACCCTAACCCTAACCCTAACCCTAACCCTAACTCTAAACCTAACTCTAACCCTAACCCTAATCCTTAACCTAACCCTAACCCTAACCCTAACCCTAACCCCTAACCCTAACCCTAACCCTATCCCTTACCCTAAACTTAACCCTAACCCTAACCCCAACCCTAAATCTAAATCTAACCCTAACCCTAACCCTAAACCTTACCCTTTCCCTAACCCTAACACTAACACTAACCCCTAACCCTTACCCTTACCCTAACCCTAACCCTAACACTAACCCTAACCCTTACCCTTACCCTAACCCTAACCCTAACCCTAACCCCTAACCCTAACCCTTACCCTTACCCTAACGCTAACCCTAACCTTAACCCTTACCCTAACCCTAACACTAACCCTTACCCATACCCTAACCCTATACCTAACACTAACCCTAACCCTATCCCCTAATCCTAACCGAAACCCTAACCCTAAACCTAACCCTTACATTAACCCTAACAGTAACCTTAATGTTAACGCTAATCCTAAGCCTAAACCTTACCCTAACCCTAACCCTAACCCTAATCCTTACCCTAAAACTAACCCTAAGCCTAACCCTAAACCTAACCCTTACCTTTACCCTAACCCTAACCCTAAACTTAATGCTAAACCTAACCCTCACCCAAACCCTAACCCTTACACTTACCCTAACCCTTCCTCTTCCCTAACCCTATCCCTAACCCTAACCCTAAACTTAACCCTAACCCAACCCTAACCCTAACCCGTACCCTTACCCTAACCCTAAACCTAGACCTAACCCAAACGCTAACCCTAACCCTAACCCTCACCCTTACCCTTACCCTAACGCTAACCCTAAATCT
Source organism: Megascapheus bottae (assembly GCA_024803745.1). Classification (NCBI taxonomy): domain Eukaryota; kingdom Metazoa; phylum Chordata; class Mammalia; order Rodentia; family Geomyidae; genus Megascapheus; species Megascapheus bottae. The sequence continues at coordinate 114,195 of JANJXV010001341.1, read as the reverse complement.
AACCCTAAACCTAACCCTAACCCCTAACCCTAACCCTAACCCTAAACCTTACCCTTACCCTCATGTTGGGAACCAGAGTGGAATCAAACTGTACCTTGACTTGCATCAGACGATGGCTATATTGTCTTATTGCTTTCTGGCCCTATTCTATGTAAATGACCTGAGAATTACCATATGAATGTAACACCTGGAGGTTGCCTGGGAGAGGAGGAGGGAAGAAGGGGGAGGGGAAAATAAACGCGGCAGTCTAGTCAGTCTTTGCCTGGACTGCGGACATCCCGGACCTAGTGTGTCTGTCTCTCTTCTTTTTCTTCCTAGTCCTTGTCCCCTATTTCAGGAACCCCAATCTGCGAACCCTGGTTTGCTGCCGGTTGGCCCCGGCATCTGGCGCCCGAACAGGGACCCTGAAAATCTGGGACGAAGGTGAAAGACCCCTCCCTGTGGTGAGTAACACATCGTAGGACTATTAAGAGAGTATAGTCAGGAGTAAAAATTATGGGTCAAGCTAATAGTCATGGGTTATTTCTACCGATCTTAACAGGCCTATTTGAAGCCCACGGAACGTGGGTGGAAGAGGGGGTGCTTCAGAGCTTCCTACAGTTTCTCGAGGAGGCATGCCCGAGGTCTATAGAGGAGGCATTCCAAAAAGCCTGGCAGCGGATAGGAAAAAGAATTCAAGATTATTATGATGTATATGGCCCCGAGAAGACCCCAGTAGAGGCTACTACTGTATGGAATTTAGTAAGTAAATACATAGATCCTCTACATGAAGATGCTGAACTTAATCTTGAATTAAGGGAACTTTATGAGTTAAAGGACCCTTCTGAAGAACCTGAGGCTGAGCCATATGCCCCGGCCCAAGAGAGTCTAAGTGAGATCTTGCAAAGGGAACAACAACCAGTAGATATTGAGTATCAGAATTCAGGTTTGAATATCAAGGAGGAAAGTTATGATGAGTCAATGGAGGGCCGAATGGCTACGATGGAGAAGAAGTTAGAAGAAATCCTACATTTTCTATCAAAAATGGGGACAGAGCAGAGAGCCCCCCCAGAAGTAGGATAGAAATATGACCCTCAGGCCACTATGGTGTCTGATTCTAAACCTTACCCCTCACACCCACCGCCTCCGGCTGCAGCCTTACGGCCTCAATCCCTTTCTCAACCTTTAGGCAAGCCTAAAGGCCCTAGCAACAAGTCCCTTTTAACAGGCACTACAACCAGGCACAGTGCATCGCAATTAAACCTGACTCAGGCTGCTAGAGAGAGGGAAGGTATTTCAGGGCCTCGATGCTTCCCTAGTTTAGTTGATCATGATGAACAAGTATACCATCAACCTGTTCCTGTTAAACTATTACAGGATTTAAAAAATGCCTGCTCCCAATATGGGCCAACTGCCCCTTTTACTCAAGTAATATTGGAGGCCGCGTGTGCTGGTATTGCATGCCCAAATGACTGGAAGCGGCTTGCCAGAGCATGCCTTAGTGCGGGAGAGTACTTATTATGGGAGACAGAGTTCACTGCACAGTGCCGGGCTAAAATTGAAACAAATAGGTCTAAGAACCTGCCTTACACTGTTGATCAGTTGTTAGGAGAGGGAACCTATAAAAACACCAAAGATCAATTGGGTTATGCAAAGGAGGCCTATTTACAAATAAATGGTGCGGCGAGAGAGGCTTGGAAAAAGTTATGCAATTCCAATCGTACAAAAAATCTAGTAGAAGTTAAACAGGGACCAAATGAGCCTTATTTAGAATTTTTGTCTCGATTAATGGAGACTGCAGACCGCCTAGTACAAGATGAGAATGCAAGGGAGATTATAGTTAGACACATAGCCTATGAAAATGCAAACGCCGCCTGTCAGGCAGCTATCAGACCCCATAGGAATAAGGGAGGAATCACAGACTTTATTTCACTGTGTGCTGATATTGGACCCTCCCATGTACAAGGCCTTACTTTAGCCGCCGCTCCTCAAGGAAAGACTGTTACTGAGTCTCTAAAATATAGAGGTCAGCGGCATTCTCGGGCTGCTAGACCCCCAGGGCGTTGCTTCTCTTGTGGACAAATAGGACATTGGATGACGCAATGCCCATGCCAGGCCAGGCAAAAGAGAGAAAAATCACCTGGCACATGTCCACGCTGTGGTAAAGGGAAGCACTGGGCTAAAGATTGCAGGTCAAGAACAGATCGCAATGGCCGCCCGCTTTCGGGAAACTGGAGGAGGGGCCAGCCCCTGGCCCCGCAAAACCATGGGGCAGTCCCTCCCTCTTCTCGGCCACAAGTGCATCTTCTAACAACCCCCCAAGATCAGTCTCCGGCCTCCTCCGTGCCACCCCAGGAAGTGCAGGATTGGACCTCTGTTCCTCCACCTGCTCAGTATTGACCCCAGAGATGGGGACACAAGCTCTCCCCACGGGGGTCTTTGGCCCCCTTCCCCCGGGAGTGGCTGGATTGCTGTTAGGGCGAAGTAGCTCAGCCCTTAAAGGGATACAGATTACACCTGGCAAAACTGACCAGGATTTTACTGGAGAAATCAAAGTTATGGCCTCTGCCCCGAAACACGTGGTATCGATCCCAGCCGGTCAAAAATTAGCACAATTAATACTTGTGCCTTTACCTCCCGGGGAGACTGCTAATTCCCCATGTGGACAGAGAGGATTTAGATCTTCTGATATCTATTGGGTACAAAGCATAAAACAAGAGAGGCCTGAGATGACTATATTTATACAAGAAAAGCCCTTTAAAGGAATATTAGACACTGGAGCAGATGTGTCTGTGATATCTAAAAAACATTGGCCAGCCCAATGGCCCCTGACAACCTCTATGACTTCCCTACAGGGGGTTGGGCAAGCAACTGACCCACAGCAGAGCAGTGCGATCCTTGTTTGGAGAGATGAGGAAGGGCACTCTGGTCATTTTCAGCCATTTGTCTTGGATCATCTGCCAATTAATTTATGGGGTCGTGATATCATGGAAAAAATGGGAGTGTATATGTTTAGTCCTAGTGCTGCGGTCACTAAGCAGTTACTTGATCAAGGCCTCCTCCCCTTTAGGGGACTAGGCCGAGCAGCACAGGGGGAGCTAGAGCCACTCCAACCCCAGTCTCACCCTACGAGACAAGGATTGGGGTATCCCTTGACGGGAGCTGTCGTTTGCCCTCCCCCTCATGCTGATCCCATAAATTGGCTCTCTGAACAACCGGTATGGGTTGAACAGTGGCCTCTTTCACTAGAAAAGATCATTGCAGTGCAGCAGCTGGTACAGGAACAGCTGGATTTGGGGCATGTGGCCCCTTCTAACTCTCCATGGAATTCTCCAATTTTTGTTATAAAGAAAAAGTCAGGTAAATGGAGGCTGTTACAGGATTTGAGAAAAATAAATGCCACAATGGAACTGATGGGGGCCCTACAGCCTGGCTTGCCTTCACCCATGGCAATCCCAAAGGATACTTATAAGATTATTATAGATTTCAAGGATTGTTTCTATACTATACCCCTGGCGCCTCAAGACTGTAAGCGCTTTGCCTTCAGTGTCCCCTCTGTTAATTTTAAAGAACCCATGAAGCGATATCACTGGCTTGTGCTCCCACAGGGCATGGCAAATAGCCCAACTTTATGTCAAAGTTTTGTAGCTAGAGCCATTTCTTCCACTCGTGAAAAATTTTCTTCTGTTTATATTGTTCATTATATGGATGACATCTTGTTGGCTTGTTCTGACCCTATCGTCGTACGACAAGCCTTTGGACAACTAAAGCAAGATCTGAGCCTCTTTGGCCTTATAATAGCAGCTGAAAAGGTTCAGGAACACCCCCCTTTTACATATCTAGGCCATATATTAGGCCCACACTATTTTAAAAGCCAAAAAATACAATTAAAAACTTCACACTTAAGAACTCTTCATGATTTTCAGCAATTCTTAGGAGATATAAATTGGCTTCGGCCTTATCTAAAGCTCTCCACAGGAGAGTTAAAACCCCTCTTTGATCTCTTAAAAGGAGATACCAACCCTACATCCTTGCGCGAATTAAATCCTGACGCCAGGAGGGCCATCCAAATTGTAGAAAAGGCAATTTCCCAGCAACAAATGACCTATTGTGACTATTCTAAGCCCTGGGGAGTTTACATTTTAGCTACTTCTCACTCCCCAACTGCTGTATTGTGGCAGGATGGCCCACTTTTATGGCTTTATCTACCATCAACACCCGGCAAAGTGCTGACCCCCTACTACGAATTGGTAGCTAATCTGATACACATGTGCCGAGTGGATTCCCGTAAATATTTAGGTCAGGAACCTCATTTTATCTGTGTCCCATATAATTTACAACAACAAGATTGGCTATTCGCCCATTGCGATCCTTGGGCCATTGCTTGGGCCAATTATACGGGAAAAATTTTGCATCACTACCCGTCTAACAAACTTCTCCAATTTGCTGCGTGTCATACGTTTCTATTTCCTTCCATAGTACAGCCCTTGCCTTTATCTTCTGCCGCTTTGGTATTTACAGATGGATCCTCAAATGGAACGGCTGCTCTGACCATTAATGGGAAAACTCAATCTTGGGTTACAGGTTTTTCCTCCGCCCAAGAGGTGGAATTAGAGGCTGTTTTACAAGCACTCGTCCTGTTACAAGACGAGCCCTTTAACTTATACTCAGACAGTCAATATGTAATTCGTGCTCTTCAAGTCATAGAAACTGTTCCCTTTATTGGAACTACTAACTCCAATATTCAGACCCAATTTCGCCAAATACAAACTTTGCTTTGTTCTCGCAACCACCCCTGTTTTTTTGGCTTTGTTCGAGCTCACACTAATCTTCCTGGCCCTTTAAGTGAGGGCAATGCAGTTACTGACTCCGCCACCAGAGTTTACTTAACTCAGGTTGAACTTGCTAAGCAGTTACATGCCATCCATCATCAAAACAGTCGAGCCTTGCGCCGACAGTTCAAATTATCTAGGGAAGCAGAGAGGCAAATAGCTAAGACTTGCTCCAACTGTGTCCCTTTTTCACCAGCCCCCCATTTAGGCATAAATCCACGAGGACTGCTTTCTAATCACATTTGGCAGATGGATGTCACACATATTCCATCATTTGGCCGATTAAAATATGTTCATGTTACTGTAGATACTTATTCTAATTTTATCTTGGCCACCCCCCTTGCTGGGGAAGCCACTAAACATTGTATCTCTCACTGCATTCGATGCTTTGCTGAGATGGGGATTCCCTCGCAAATAAAAACAGATAATGGCCCTGGCTATGCAAGCCGAGCATTTCAATCCTTCTGCCATTCCTATAATATCACTCATATTACAGGCATTCCTTACAATCCTCAAGGTCAAGGCATCGTGGAGAGAGCTAATGGATTATTAAAACATCAAATTGCTAAAATACAGAAAGGAGAGTCATATCCCGCTACCCCTGTGAATATACTTAATCATGCTTTATTTGTTTTAAATTTTTTGAATTTGGATTCAAATAATTTATCTGCTGCTCAGCGATTCTGGGAAAAAAGAGCGCAGCGTCCTTTTGCCTTAGTAAAATGGAAGGATCCCCTAACTGGTGCTTGGCATGGACCCGATCCTGTTCTAACCTGGGGTCGAGGGCATGTATGTGTTTTTTCACAAGGAGAAAATGACGCCCGCTGGCTGCCTGAACGCTGCGTTCGGATCGTGGAGAGTGACAGTGGCCATCCAAGCAGTGACTCACTGGGCCTACACCCCCAACCCTCCAGTGGTGCATCCTGCGACGTGGGAAGGACCTGAGTTATTTGTCCATGTCAATCGGGACTGCTACTGATCCACTTGTTCCACACATTCATATGAGCTGTGTTTCTCCTCCTTTTACTATTATGTAGGGACCTTTTAACATATTTATTGACTCTACACAATTTAATATGTGACATTATTTTGTCTTTACCAGCCCTCTTCTTAATAACCTTTTTTGTAAAAGATGCCCAGGTGAAAAGCAAAGGCCTCCAGAGGTAAGTAGAAGTCGGCCGACCCCCTTGTATGTCAGCGTTTTATTTTATTTTATTTTATTTTATTTTATTTTATTTTATTTTTGTTTGTTTGTTTGAAAAGGTGCACTGTGGGCCTAAAACAGAGGCCTGGGTGGTCAAGGGACGCCTTGACCCCCCCTCCCCTTCTGAGTTTCTTGTCAATAACAAGGCATACCTGAGAGTCCCACCAGCAAGACATGTCTAAATCTAAAAATAACTGTTTGGTGAAAACATTCATTTGAGCTCATGTTTTTTGTGTTAAGTGTATCTGATTGAGTCCAATTTTCTTGTTATATGTCAATGTCTGATTATTTAAAAGTCTCCGTTTGTCTTGTTCGTGTTACATATTTTTCCTTGTCCAGTTTTGTCTTTAAAATTGGTACCATTTCTAAGTATGGATCCTTATGGTTTTTCTGTGCATACTCAAGCACACATCCTTGTTATTTATTTGAACATTTCTGGGCCTAGTATGGCCGCTCCCCCATGTCTGCAGTTGTGACAAGCCCTGGAAAAATAAATTCCAGCTAAGTTGCCTTGCAAGAAGTTTTGTTTTGAACCTGGTTCTCACCTGTAAGAGTAAAATTGGCAAAACTCTCTTGAAACAAACTTCCAGAAAACGAACGGCCAATATTAATTTTGCGCACTTTATGATCTTTGAGTATGAATGTGTGTGAATGAGTGAGTGAACATGTTCAAGGTTAAATTGTCAGCATACTGTATAAAACAATGGTTGAACTCATTTGAAACAAAGGTAATTGGGTAAATCTAAGTCTAAACTTCAAGAAAATTATTATGCTTGAATGTTTCCTATGTCTTAAATGTATTATTGCATTGTTTTAAAGAAAAACTGGTAAAAAGTATTTTTCTAAAGATCCTGAAATCTGCATTTTAAAAAATCTGGTATTGCAATACATACAGCTGTTTACATTGTAAACATTGTATCCTGTTCAGCACAGAGGTGTTAGGGAATTTGGGATTTATTACTTTAAGTTAAAGTTTGGAAACATGTATTAGAAATTTAAATGTAAAATTGTTCATTAACGTCAGAAATTTTGCCTGTCCTTTCTTGCAAACTGACACTAGAAATCTGATGGTAAAATGTGGATAATGTGATTAGTATTTTAAAGGAATGTTTAAAGGTTTATCTCCATGCTTTTGGGTGTATTTTAAAAAAAGGAGAGGAAACTAAGTCCAGACTTAGACTTTTGGTGCACTGATGTCTATAGTTCTTGAATTAGGGAAAAACTGTTATTTGAGTTTAAACTGTTGTTGGAGTTCTAGACAGTAATCTAAACTGCAAAAGAGCCCTTTTTTCTAAAAGGCAAGAGGAGTGCCTTGAGCCTTAGAGGGCCTGGAGGCAAAGGGAATTCCTTTAGCCTTAAAGGTTTTTCAAATGCAAATAAAGACCAAAGTGTTAAGAGTTTAAGTTAAAAAGTGTAAAAGTTTTAAAGAAAATTAGAAACCATTTCTGAACAAAATTTAAAAGTAAAGTTGTCCTAAAGCTTTGTTTCAAAAAAAGAAACAAGGAAAATTAGGACTATCAAAATGGTTGCTTAATTGCTATTTCAGCTTACTCTTGTAAGTTACTTTATAGCAATCTCCAGAAGGCCCATGGAGAAGGACAGCAGATCCTCATTCAGATGTAAGTTTGGCCCTCACCAAGTTCCAGGTAACATCATGCTTAGAGACTATTTCTGTATTGACCACCTTGTTGCTTCTAATTGGAGTAAAGTGGCCTTTTGTAGACTCATTGATCTGAAAGCCACAGTTTTGAGCCTGCCCGGGCAAAGCAAAGTCCCTGTGAGACTGTGGTGTCTAATCTGCCAGCAGGATGCTGGGACAGAGTTGCTTTGGAGCTCGAAGTGGCAGAGTGCTAGCTCTGAGCTGAAAAGTTGGGGGGAAGCACTCAAGCACCAAGCTCGGGACTCACAGTGGCAGGGCGCTAGCCTTGAGCTGGAGAGCTGAGAGACAGCGCCCAGACCCTGAGTTCAAATCCAGCAACCAACAAAGTGAATTGCCAATGGGATGTTTATCCCTGTGTGGAGAGACACTACTGGGACAGGAAAGCCTCTGCTTGGATGGCAGAGATGGTGTCAGATCTTAGAGTCACTTGTGCTTGGCCATTCAAATTAATCAGAGCCGGGAGGTCATAGAATAGTTTGTAAGCATGCCTTACTAATGCCCGTGCCTTTCATAACTGGGCAGGAACTTGTCAATCTTCTGTGATAGTGGGTAGTTTAAAGTCCTAATTGAGTGAATTTTTTTATTTTTGACACCAGCCACAAATTCAGGAAAAGTTTGTGGATCTGAAGCTTGTGTCTCTATTAATCTGTTTAGATCTGACAACTGAAGCATTGTTAAGGTTGCAGAAATTTAGTTCCCCAGACAATCAAGAAAAAGCCTTTGCAAATGGGTGCTAGGTAGGCTGCGCTGTTGTGGCCAAGGATGGTTTGTGCAGTTGTTGAATGTCAAGTATGATTTCTAGTTTGGAGTAGATTGTTGTTCCTGGTGTCTAATCCTTGCAACCCCTTGATAAAACAGGCTAGGCTTCTTAAGGTCCCTGGTCAAGCGTGGAGACGGCGCCCCTGAGTCAGCTTGAAGAAGTCACGGAAGTTGAATCTCCACCCATCAAATCCCCGTTGGACCAAGGGACCAAAGTCATTTTTGGAAAATGTGACAGGATAAATTAGGGGTATAGAAAAGAGTAAAAATTGCACTTGTGTTTCTTTTAAAATAAAAAACGGGGGACATGTTGGGAGCCAGAGTGGAATCAAACTGTACCTTGACTTGCATCAGACGATGGCTATATTGTCTTATTGCTTTCTGGCCCTATTCTATGTAAATGACCTGAGAATTACCATATGAATGTAACACCTGGAGGTTGCCTGGGAGAGGAGGAGGGAAGAAGGGGGAGGGGAAAATAAACACGGCAGTCTAGTCAGTCTTTGCCTGGACTGCGGACATCCCGGACCTAGTGTGTCTGTCTCTCTTCTTTTTCTTCCTAGTCCTTGTCCCCTATTTCAGGAACCCCAATCTGCGAACACTGGTTTGCTGCCGGTTGGCCACGGCACCCTAACCCTATCCCTAACCCTAACCTAATACTTTCCCTAACCCTATCCATAACCCTAAACGTAACCCTAACCCTAACACTAACCCTTACCCTTACCCTTACCCTGACCCTAACACTAACTGTTACAATAAACCTAACCCTAACCCAAAACCCCTAACCCTAACCCTAACCCTTAACCCTAACTCTAACCAGGACCCTAACCCTAACCCTAACCCTAAACCCTAACCTAACCCTAACCCTAACCCTAACTCTACCCTCACCCTTACCCTTACCCTTACCCTAACCCTAACCCTAACCCAAAACCTTACAATAACCCTAACCCTAACCCTTACAATAACCCTAACCCTAAACCTAACCCCTAACCCTAAGCCTTTCCCTAACCCTAACACTAACCCTAATCCTAACGCTAACTCTTACCCTTACCCTAACCCTAACAGTAAACTTAATGCTAACCCTAACCCTAACCCTTACTCTAACCCTAAACCTAACCCCTAACCTAACCCTAACCCTAACCCTAAACCTTACCCTAACCCTAACCCTAACGCTAACTCCTAATCCTAAATCTAACCCTAAACCTTACCCTTACACGAACACTAACCCTATCCTTAACCCTAAACCTAACCCTAAACCTTACCCTTAACCTAACCCTAACCTTAACCCTAACCCTAACACTAACCCTAACCGTTACCCTTACACTTAACCTAACCCTAATCCTAACCTTAACCCTAACCCATACCCTAACCCTAACCCTAATCCTAATCCTCACATTAACCCTAACCCTAACCCTAACCCTATCAGTTACCCTTACCCTAAACCTCACCCTAACCCTAACCCTAACACTTACCGTTACCCTAAACCTAACCCTAACCCTAACCCTGACCCTAAACCTTACCCTAACCCTAACCCTAACTCTAAACCTAAATCTAACCCTAACCCATACCCGAACCCTGACCCTAACCCTTAGCCTAACCCTAACCCTAAACCTAACCTTAACCCTAACCCTAACCCTTACACTAACCCTTAACCTAACCCTAAACCTAATCCTAAACCTTACCCTAACCCTAACCCTAACCCTAACATTAACCCTAACCCTTACCCTTAGCCTAACCCTAACCGTAACCCTAACCCTAAACCTAACCCTAACACTAACCCTAACCCTTACCCTTACCCGAACCCTAAACCTAACCCTAAACCTAACACTAAACCTAACCATAAAACTTTCCTTTACCCTAACCCTAACCCTAACCCTAACTCTAACCCTTACCCTAACCATAAATCTTACCCTTACACTAACCCTAACCCTAACCCGTAACCCTAACCCGAACCCAAACCTTAACCCTAACCATAACTCAAAACCTAACCCTAAACCTAACCCTAACCCTAATCCTTACCCTTACCCTAACCCTAACTCTAACCCTAACCCCTTAGCGTAACCCTAACCGTAACCCTTATCCTTACCCTAACCCTAACCCTAACCCTAACGCCTAAACCTAACCCTAACCCTAACCCTTACCCTTACCCTTACCCTAACCCTAACCCTAAACTTAACCCTTACCCTCACCCTAACACTAACACTTACCCTGACCCTAAACCTATACCTAACACTAACCATATCCCCTAACCCTAACCCTTACCCTTACCCTAACCCTAAACATATCCCTAACCCTAACCCTTACCATAACCCTAAACCTAACCCCAGCCCTAACCCTTACCTTTACGTTAACCCGAACCCTAACCCTAACACTAACCCTAAACTTAATGCTAACCCTAACCCTAACCCTAACCCTTACCCTTACCCTAACCCTAACCCTAACCCCAATCCTTACCCTAACCCTAACCCTAACCCTTACCCTAAACCTTATCCTTTCCCTAACCCTAACACTAAACTTAACCTTAACCCTTACCCTAACCCTAACACTAACCCTTACCCTGACCCTAAACCTATACCTAACACTAACCCTATCCCCTAACCCTAACCCTTACCCTTACCCTAACCCTAAACGTAACCCTAACCCTAACCCTAACCCTTACCCTTATCCTACCCTAACCCTTACCCTAACCCTAACACTTCCCCTTACCCTAACCCTAACACTAACCCTTACCCTAACCCTAACCCTTTCCCTAACCCTTAACCCAAACCCTAACCCTAACCCTTACCCTTACCCTAACCCTAACCCTAACTCCAACACTAAACCTAACCCTAACCCTTACCCTAACCCTGACCTTAACCTAAACCTAACCCTAAACCTAACAATAACCCTAACCCTTAAACTAACCCTAACCCTAACCCTATACACTAAGACTAATACTAACCCCAATGCTCACCTTAACCGAAACCTAAACATAACCCTTACCCTAACCCTAACCCTAACCCTAAACCTTACACTTACCCTAACCCTAACCCTAACCTTAACCCCAACCCTAAACCTAACCCTACCCCTTACCCTTACCCTAACCTTAACCCTAAACCTAAGTCTAACCCCTAACCTAACCCTAACCCTAACCCTGAACCTTACCCTAAACCTAACCCTAACCATAACCCCTAAACGTAAACCTAACCCTAAACCTAACCCTTACACTTACACTAACCCTGACCCAACACTAACACTAACCCTAACACTTACCCTAACCCTAACCCTAATATTAACCCTTACCCTAACCCTAACCCTAACCCTAACCGTAAGCCTTTCCCTAACCCTAACCCTAACCCTAACCCTAACCCTTACTCTTACCCTAAACCTAAGCCTAACTGTAACCCTAAACCTAACCCTAACCCTAACCCTAACCCTTACACTAATCCGAACCCGAAACAGAACCCTTACCCTAACCGTAACCCTAAACCTAACCCAAACCCTAACCTAACCCTAACCCTAACCCTAACCCTAACACTTACCCTTACCCTAACCCTAACCCTAACCCTAACCATAACTCTTACCCTTAACCTAACCCTAACACTAACCTTAATGCTAAAACTAACCCTAACCCTAACCCTTACCCTAACCATAATACTTATCCTAACCCTAACCCTAAACCTAACCTTTACCCTTTTCCTAAGCCTAAACCTAACCCTAAACCTAAACCTTACCCTTACCCTTACCCTAACCCTAACCTTAACCCTAACATTAACCCTAACCTTAACCCTAACCCTAACCCTTACCCTTACCCTAACCCTAACTCTAACCCTTAACCTAACCCTAACCCAATCCCTAACACTTACCCTTACCCTAAACCTAACCAAAACCCTAACTTTTACCCTAAACCTAGCCCTAACCATAACCCTAACCCTTACTCTTCCCCTAACTCTAACCCTAATGCTAAACCTTACCCTAAACCTAACCCTAACCCTAATCCTTAACCTAACCCTAACCCTAACCCTAACCCTTATCCCTACCCTAACCCTAACCCTAAACCTACCTTTGACACTAACCCTAACCCTAACCTTAACCCTTACCTTTACACTAACGCTAAACCTAATCCTAACCCTAACCCTAACCTTAACACTTACCCTTACCCTAACCCTAAGCCTAAACTTAACCCTAACTCTAAACCTAACCCTAACCCTAACCCTAACCCTTACCCTTACCCTAACCCTAACCCTAACTCTAACCCCTAACCCTAACCCTAACCCTAAACATTACCCTTAACTAACCCTAACCCTAACCCTAACCCCAACCCTAACTCTAAACCTAACCCTAACCCTAACCCTAACCCTTACCCTTTCCCTAAACCTAACCCTAACACTAACCCCTAACCCTTACCCTTACCCTAACCCTAAACCTAACCCTAACCATAACACTAAACCTAACCCTAAACGTTACCTTTACCCTAACCCTAAACCTAACCCTAAACCTTACCCTAACCCTAAACCTTACCCTAACACTAACGCTAACCCTACCCCTAACCTCTAACCCTAACGCTAACCCTAACCATTACCTTACCCTAACGCTAACCCAAACCTTAACCCTAACCCTAACAATAACCCTAACCCTAACCCGTACCCTTATCCAAACCCTAACCCTAACCCTAAACTCTACCCTTACCCTAACCCTAAATCTAACCTTAATGCTAACCCTAACCCTAACGCTAACCCTTACCCTAACCCTAACCCTAATCCTTACCCTAACCCTAACACTAACCCTAACCCTTACCCTTTCCCTAACCCTAATCCTAACCCTACCGTAACCCTACCCTAAACCTACGTTTAAGCCTAACCCTACCCCTAACCCTAACCCTTCCCCTTACTCTAACTCTAAACCTAACCCTAACCCTAACCCTAACCCTAACCCTTACCCTTACCCTAACCCTAACCCTAAACCTAACCCTAACTCTAAACCTAACCCTAACCCTAACCCTAACCCTTATCCTTACCCTAACCCTAACCCTAACCCTAACCCTTACCCTAACCCTAAAACTAACCCTACCCCTAACCCTTAGCGTTACCTTAACCCTAACCATAACCCTAACCCCAAACCTAAACCTAACCCTAACTCTAAACCTAACCCTAACCCTAACCCCGAACCCTAACCCCAACCCTTACCCTTACCCTTACCCTTACCCTTAACCTTACTCTTACCATAAACCTAAACCTAACCCTAACTCTAAAGCTAACCCTAACCCTAACCCTAACCATATCCCCTAACCCTAACCCTAACCCTTACCCTAACCCTAACCTTAACCATTACCCTAACCCTAACACTAACCCTTACCCATACCCTAACCCTATACCTAACACTAACCCTAACCCTATCCCCTAATCCTAACCCTAACCCTAACCCTAAACCTAATCCTTACCCTAACCCTAACAGTAACCTTAATGTTAACGCTAAACCTAAGCCTAACCCTTACCCTAACCCTAACCCTAACCGTAATCCTTACCCTAAAACTAACCCTGAGCCTAACCCTAAAACTAACCCTTACCCTTACCCTAACCCTAACCCTAAACTTAATGCTAAACCTAACCCTCACCCTAACCCTAACCCTTACACTTACCCTAACCCTTACTCTTCACTAACCCTATCCCTAACCCTAACCCTAACCTTAACAATAACCCTAACCCTAACCCTAACCCTTACCCGTAGAGTTACCCTAACCCTAACCCTACACCTAACCCTAACGCTAACCCTAACCCTAACCCTAACCCTCACCCTTACCCTTACCCAAACCCTAACCCTAAAGCTAAGCCTAAACCTAACCCTAACACTTACCCTAACCCTAACCCTAAACCTTACCCTTACCCTAACCCTAACCCTAACCCTAACCCTAACCTAACACTTTCCCTAACCCTATCCATAACCCTAAACGTAACCCTAACCCTAATCCTAACCCTTACCCTTACCGTAACCCTAACCCTAACCCTAACTCTTCCGCTTACCCTGACCCTAACACTAACCCTTACACTAACCCTAACCCTAACACTAACCCAAACCCTTAACCCTAACCCTAACCCTAACCTTAACTCTAACTCTAACCCTGACCCTAACCCTAACCCTAACCCTAACCCTAATCCCTAACCTAACCCTAACCCTAACCCTAACTCTACCCTCACCCTTATCCTTACCCTTACCCTAACCCTAATCCTAACCAAACCCTTACAATAACCCTAACCCTAACCCTTACCATAACCCTAACCCTAACACTAAACACTAACCCTAAAGCTCACCTTAACCTAAACGTAAACATAACCCTTACCCTAACCCTAACCTTAAACCTTACCCTTACCCTAACCCTAACCTTAACCCTAACCCTAAACCTAACTCTAACCCCTACCGTTACCCTAACCCTAAACCTAAACCTAAGCCTAACCCCTAACCTAACCCTACCCCTAAACCTAAACCTTAAACTAACCCTAAACCTAAACCTAACCCCTAACCCTAAGCCTTTCCCTAACCCTAAACCTAACCCTAATCCTAACGCTAACCCTTACCCTTACCCTAACCCTAACAGTAACCTTAATGTTAACCCTAACCCTAACCCTTAATCTAACCCTAAACCTAACCCCTAACCTAAACCTAACCCTAACCCTAAACCTTAACCTAACCCTAAGCCTAACCCTAACCCTAATTCCTAACCCTAAATGTAACCCTAAACCTTACCCTAACACTAACACTAACCCTATCCTTAACCCTAACCCTAACCCTAATCCTTACCATTAACCTAACCCTAACCCTAACCTTAAGCCTAACCCTAACACTAACTCTAACCCTTACCCTTACCCTTAACTTAACCCTAATCCTAACCTTAACCCTAACCCTTACTCTAACACTATCCATAACCCTAATCCTCACATTAACCATAACCCTAACCCTAACCCTAACCGTTAACCTTACCCTAAACCTCACCCTAACCCTAAGCCTAACATTTACCGTTACCCTAACCCTAACCCTAACCCTAACCCTAAACCTTACCCTAACCTAACCCTAACTCTAAACCTAACCCTAACCCTAACACTAACCCTTACCCTAACCCTGACCGTAACCCTTAACCTAACCCTAACCATAAACCTAACGCTAACCATAACCCTAACCCTTACACTAACCCTTACCCTAACCCTATCCCTAACCCTAACACTAACCAGAACCCTAAACCCTAACCCTAACCCTAACCCATACCCATACCCTAAACCTAACCCTAACTTTAACCCATACGCTAACCCTAACACTAACCCTTACCCTGACCCTAAACCTATACCTAACCCTAACTCTAACCCTATCCGCTAAACCTAACCCTAACCCTAACCCTAAACCTAATCCTTACCTTTACGCTAACCCTAACCCTAAACTTAAAGCTAACCCTAACCCTCACCCTCACCCTAAACCTTACCCGAAAACTAACCCCAACCCTAACCCTAAACCTAACACTTACCCTTACCCTAACCCTAACCATAAACTTAAAGCTAACCCTAACCCTCACCCTAACCCTAAACCTTAACCTTTCCCTAACCCTAACCCTAACCCTAAACATAATGCTAACCCTAACCCTAACATTAACCCGTACCCTTACCCTAACCCTAACCATAACCCCAATCCTTACCCTAACCCTAACTCTAACCCTTACCCTAACCCTTACCGTTTTCCTTACCCTAACCCTAACCCTAACACTAACCTTAACTCTAAACCTAACCCTAACCCTTACCCTTACCCTAACCCTAACCCTAAAGCTAACCCTAACCCTAACCCTAACCTGTAACCCTAACCCTAACCCTTACTCTAACCCTAACCCTTACCCCAACCTAACCCTAACACTTACCCTAACCCTAACCCTAATCCGAACCCTAACAGCTAACCCTAACACTAACCATCACCCTAACCCTAAACCTCACCCTAACTCTAAACCTAACCCTAACCCTAACCCTAACCCTTAACCTTACCCTAACCCTTACCATAACCCTCATCCCTACCCTAACCCTAACTCTAAACCTAAGTTTAACCATAAGGCTACACCTAACCCTAACCCTTGCCCTTACCCTAACTCTACACCTAACCCTAACCCTTACCCTTACCCTAACCCTAACCCTAACCCTTACCCTTACCATTTCCCTAACCCTAACCCTAACCCTAACCCCTAAACCTAACCCTAACCCTAACCCTTACCCTTACCCTATCCCCTAACCCTAACCCTAACCCTAACCCTAACCCTAAACCTAAACTTTATCCTTACCCTAATCCTACACCTAAACTTAATGCTAACCCTAACCCTAACCCTAAACCTTACCCTAACCCTAACCCTAATCCTTACCCTAAAACTAACCCTTACCCTAACCCTAAACCTAACCCCTACCCTTACCCTAACCCTAACCCTAAACTTAATGCTAACCCTAACACTCACCCTAAACCTAACCCTTACGCTTACCCTAACCCTTACACTTTCCCTAACCCTAACACTAACCCTAACCTTAACCCTAACCCTAACCCTAACCCGTAACCTTACCCTAAACCTAACCCTAACCTTTACCCTAACCCTTACCCTAACCCTAACCCCTAACCCTAACCCTAACCCTTACACTTAAACTAACCTCACACTAACTCTCACCTTAACCCTAACCCTAACTGTAACCCTTACCATAACCCTAACCCTAACTCTAACCCTGACCATAAACCTAATCCTAACCCTAAACTCAACCCCTAACCTAACCCTAACCCTAACCCTAACTCTGTCCTCACCCTTACCCTTACCCTAACCCTAACCCAAACACTTACAATAACCCTAACCCTAACCCTAACCCTAACCCTAAAGACTAACCCTACCACTAATCCTAACGCTCACCTTAAACTAACCCTAAACATAACCCTTACCCTAACCCTAAACCTTACCCTTACCCTAACCCTAACCCTAACCTTAACCCCAACCCTAAACCTAACCCTAACTTTTACCCTAACCTTCACCCTAAACCTAAGCCTAGCCCCTAACCTAACCCTAAACCTAACCCTTACTCTTACCCTAACCCTAACACCAAACCTAACCCTTACCCTAACCCTAAACTTTACCCTTAACCTAAACCTAACCCTCACACTTACCATAACCCTAACCCTAACCCTAATACCTAACCCTAACCCTAACCCTAACCCCTAATCCTAAAACTAACCCTAACCCTTACCCTTACCCTAACCCTAACCCTAACCCTAAATCTAACCCCTAACCCTAGACCTAACCCTAACCCTAACCCAACTCTTACACTTACCCTGACCCTAACCCTAATAATTACCCTAACCCCTAAACCTAACCCTAAACCTAACCCAACTCTTACACTTACCCTGACCCTAACCCTAATAATTACCCTAACCCCTAGACCTAACCCTAACCCTAACCCAACTCTTACACTTACCCTGACCCTAACCCTAATAATTACCCTAACCCCTAAACCTAACCCTAAACCTAACCCTTACCCTTACCCGACCTCTAACCGTAACCCTACCTGTAACCCCTAACCCTAACCTTAACCCTTACCCTAACTCTAAATCTAAGCCTAACCCTAACCCTAAATTTAACCCTAACACTAACCCTAAACCTAAAACTTTCCCTTACCTTAAGCCTCACCCTAACCCTAAGCCTAACCCTATCCCCTACCCCTTATTCTAACCCTAACCCTAACACTTAATCTCATCCTAACCCTAACCCTAACACTAACCCTAAACCTAACCGTAACCCTAACACTAACACTAAACCTTAAACTTACCCTAACCCTAACCCTAACCCTAACCCTAAGACTTACCCTTACCCTAACACTAATCCTAAACCTAACCATAACCCTAACCCTTACATTTACCCTAACCCTAACCTCAAACCTAAACCTATCCCTAAACATTAGCCTTACCCTAAACCTAACCCTAACATTAACCATAACCTAACCCAAACCCTTACCCTAACCCTAATCCTAACACAAACCCTAACCCTAACACTTACCCTAACCCTAATCCTAACACAAACCCTAACCCTAAAACTTACCCTAACCCTAACCCTAACACTAACCCTAACACTTACACTAACCCTAAACCTAACCTTAACCCTAACTTTTAACCTAACCATAACCCTAACCCTAACACTTACCCTAAACCTAACCCTAACCCGAACCCTAACCCTAACTCTTACCCTAACCTTAACACTAACCTTAATCCCAACCCTAAACCTAACCCTAACCCTTACCCTTACCCTAAACCTAACCCTAACCCTAAACCTAATCCTAACCCTAACCCTAACCCTAACCCTAACCCTTACCCTAACCCTAAACCTTACCATAACCCTAATCCTAACCCTAAACCTAACACTAACCTTAACCCTAACACTTACCCTAACACTAACGCTAACCCTAACCCTAAACCTAACCCTAACCCTAACCCTAACCCTTACCCTTACCCTAACCCTAACCCCAAACCTAACCCTAAACCTAACCCTAAACCTTACCCTAAACCTAACCCTAACCCTAACCCTAACCCTATCCCCAAATCTAACCTTAACCCTAACCCTAACCCTTACCCTAAACCTAACCCTAACACTAAACCTAACCCTTACTCTTACCTAACCCTAACCCCAAACCTAAACCTTACCCTAACCCTAAACCTTACCCTTACCCTGAACCTAAACCTAACACTTACCCTAAGCCTAACCCTAACCCTAATACCTAACCCTAACCCTAACCCTAAACCTTAACCTTACCATAACCCTAAACCTAACCCTTACACTAACACTAACCCTAATCCTAACCCTGACCCTAACCATAACCCTTACCCTAAACCTAACCCTAACCCTTACTCTAACACTAACCCTAACACGAACCCTAAACCCTAACCGTAACCCTAACCCTCAACCTAACCCTAACCCTAACCCTAACCCTTATCCTTACCCTAACCGAAACCTTAAACCTAAACTTACCCTTACCCTAAACTTAACCCTATATCTTACCCTTAACCTAAACCTAACCCTAACCCTAACTCTAACCCTTACACTTTCCCTAACCCTAACCCTAACCCTAACCATAACCCTAACCCTAATCCTAACCCTTACACTTACCCTGCCCCTGCCCCTAACCCTAACCCTAACCCCTAACACTAAACCTAACCCTAACCCTTACCCTTATCCTAACCATGACCCTAACCCTAACTCTAACCCATAACGCTAGACCTAACCCTAACCCTAACCCTAAACCTTACCCTAACCCTAACCATAACCCTAACCCTAACCCCTATCCCTTAACCTAACCCTAACCCTAACACTTAACCTTATCCTAACCCTAACCCTAACCGTAACCCTAAACCTACCTTAAACCTAACGCTAACACTTACACTTACCCTAACCCTAACCCTAACCCTAACACTTACCCTTACCCTAACCCTAACCCCTAACCCTAACACTAACCCTAACCCTTACACTTACCCTAACCCTAACCCCAAGCCTAACACTAAACCTAAACCTTATCCTTACCCTAACGCTAATCCTAACATTAAACCTTACCCTAACCCTAACCCTAACCCTAAGCCTTACCCTAAACCTAAATCTAACCCTAATCCTAACCCTAACCCTTATCGTTAACTAACCCTAACCAGAACCTTAATGCTAACCATAACCCTAACTCTATCCCTAAATCTAACCCTACCTTTAACCCTAAAGCTAACCCTAACCCTTACCCTAAGCCTAACCTTAACATTTAACCTAACGCCAACCCTAACACGAACCCTTACCCCTAACCCTAAACCTAACCCTTACCCCTACCCTAACGCTAACCCTAATCTTAACCGCAACCCTAAACCTAACCCTAACACTTACCCTAACCCTAACCCTAACCCTTATCCTAACCCTAACACTAACCCTAACCCTTCCCCTTACCCTAACCCTAAACCTAACCCTAACCCTAAACCTAAACCTAACTCTAACGATTACCCTTATCCTAACCCTATCCCCAAATCTAACCTTAACCCTAACACTAACCCTCACCCTAAACCTAACCCTAACACTAACCCTAACCCTTACTCTTACCCTAACCCTAACCCCAACCCCAAACCTAACCCTAACCTAACCCTAAACCTTACCCTTACCCTAAACCTAACCCTAACCCTTATCCTAACCCTAACCCTAACAATAACCCCTAACACTAACTGTAACCCTAAACCTTACCCTTACCCTAATCCTAACCCTAAACCTAACCCTAACCCTAACCCTAACCCTTACCCTAACCCTAACCATAACCTTAACCCCAACCCTAAACCTAACCCTAACCCTAACGCTTACCCTTACCCTGACCCTAACCCTAACCCTAACCCTAACCTTAACCCGAACCCTAAACCTAAACCTAAACTTTACACTTACCCTAAATCTAACCGTAAACCTAACCCTAACCATAACCGTAACCCTTACCCTTACCCTAAACCTAACCGTAACCCTTACTCTTACCCTAACCCTAACCCTAACTCTTACCCTAACCCTAACACTAACCTTAATCCCAACCCTAAACCTAACCCTAACCCTTACCCTTACCCTAACCCTAACCCTAAACCTAATCCTAAACCTTACCCTAACTCTAATCCTAACCCTAAACCTCACACTAACCTTAACCCTAACCCTTACCCCAACACTAACGCTAACCCTAAACCTAACCCTAAACCTAACCCTAACCCTAACCCTAACCCTAACCCTTACCCTTACCCTAACCCTAACCCCAAACCTAACCCTAACCCTAACCCTAACACTTACCCTAACCCTATCCCTAACCCTAACCCTTACTCTTACCCTAACCCTAACACCAAACCTAACCCTTACCCTAACCCTAAACTTTACCCTTAACCTAAACCTAACCCTAAACCTAAACTTACCCTTACTCTAAACCTAACCCTATAACTTACCCTTAACCTAAACCTAACCCTAACCCTAACTCTAACCATTGCCCTTTCCCTAACCCTAACCCGAACCCTAACCTTAACCCTAACCCTAAACCTAACCCTTAAACTTGCCCTGCCCCTAAACCTAACCCTAACCCTAACCCCTAACACTAAACCTAACCCTAACCCTTACCCTTACCCTAACCCTAAGCCTAACCCTAAATCTAACCCCTAACCCTAGACCTAACCCTAACCCTAACCCAACCCTTACACTTACCCTGAACCTAACCCTAACCCCTAACCCTAACAATAAACCTAACCCTTACCCTTACCCTACCTCTAACGCTAACCCTACCTCTAACCCCTAACCCTAACCCTAACCCTAACCCTAACCCTAACCCTCTAACCGCTAACCCTAACCCTAACCCTTACCCTAACTCTAAACCTAAGCCTAACCCTAACCCTAAACTTAACCCTAACACTAACCCTAAACCTAAAACTTTCCCTTACCTTAAGCCTCACCCTAACCCTAACCCTAACCCTACCCTGACCCTGACTATAACCCTAACCCTAACCCTTACTCTTATCCTAACCCTTGTAACACTTACCCTAACCCTAAAACTTACTTTACTCTAAACCTAACACTAACCCTTACGCTAACCCTAAACCGAACCCTAAACCTAAACAAAACCCTAACTCCTAACCCTAACCCTAACCCTAAACCTTAACCTTACCCTAACCCTAAACCTAAACCTTACCCTAACCCTAACCCTAACACTAACCCTAACCCTTAACATTACCCTCACCCTAACCCTAACCTTAACCCTAAACCTAACACTAACGCTAACCCTAACCCTTACCCTAACCCTAACCCTACACCTAACACTTACACTAACCCTTACCATTACCCTAACCCTAACCCTTACCCTAACCCTAACCCTTACCCTTACCCTAACCCTAACCCTAACCCTAACCCTAACTCTAACCCTAACCCTAAACCTAAACGTAACCCTAACCCTAAGCCTTAACCTAACCCTAACCCTAACCCTAACCCTTACCCTTACCCTAACCCTAACACTAACCCCAACCCTAACCCTAACTCTAACACCTAACCCTAACCCTTAACATTATGCTAACCCTAACCCTAACCTTAACCCTAAACCTAACACTAACACTAAACCCTAACCCTAACCCTTACCCTTAACATTATGCTAACCCTAACCCTAACCTTAACCCTAAACCTAACACTAACCCTAACAATAACCCTTACCCTAACCCTAACCCTACACTTTACCCTTACTAACCCTTACCATTACCCTAAACCTAACCCTAACCCTAACCCTTACCCTAACCCTAACCCTAACCCGTACCCTTAGCAGAACCCTATCCCTAACACTAACCCTTAACCTAACCCTAACCCTAACACTAACCCTTACCCTAACCCTAACCCTAACACTTACCCTTACCTTAACCCTAAACCTAACCCTAACTCTAACCCTAACCCTAACCCCTAACCCAAACCCTAACCCTAACCCTTAACCTTACCCTAACATTAAACCTAAACCTAACCCTAACCCTAAACCATAACCCTAACCCTAACCCTTACCGTAACCCTAACCCTACACCTAACCCTTACTCTAACCTTTACCATTACCCTAACCCTAACCCTAAACCTAACCCTAACCCTAACTCTAACCCTTACCCTAACGTTAACCCTAACCCTTACCCTTACCCTAACCCTAACATTAACCCTAACCCTTACCCTTACCCTAAACCTAACCCTAACCTTAATGCTAATCCTAACCCTAACCTAACCATAACCTTGACCCTAACCCTAACCTTAACCGTAATGCTTACCCTAACCCTAACCCTAACCCTTACTCTATCACTAACCCTAACCCTAAACCTTACCCTTACCTTAACCCTAACCCTAACCCTAAACCTAACCCTTACACTTTCCCTAACCCTAACCAAAACCCTAACCCTAAACCTTACCCTTACCGTAACCCTAACCCTAACCCTAAACTTAACCCTAACCCTTACCCTAACCCTAACCCTTACCCTTACCATAACCCTAACCGTAACACCTATACCTTAACCTATACCTAACCCTAAAATTTAACCTTATCTAAACCTAACCCTAACACTAACCCTAACCCTAAACCTAACCCTAACCCTAACACTAACCCTTACACTTACCCTAACCCTAACCCTAACCCTAACACTTACACTTACCCTAACCCTAACCCCTAATCCTAAACCTAAGCCTAACCATAACCTTAACCATTACACTTACCCTAACCCTAACCCCAATCCTAACCCTAACACTTACGCTAACCCTAACCCTAACCCTAACACTTACCCTTACCCTAAACCTAACCCTAACCTTAATCCTAATCCTAACCCTAACCTAACCATAATCTTGACCCTAACCCTAACCCTAACCCTAATCCTAACCCTAACCCTAACCCTAACCCTTACTCTATCCCTAACCCTAACCCTAAACCTTACACTTACTCTAACCCTAACACTAACCCTAACACTTTCCCTTACCCTACCCCTGACCCTAACCCTAACACTTATCCTTACCCTAACTCTCACCCTAACCCTATCCCGAACCGTACCCCTAACTCTACCCCTAACCCTAACCCTAACCATAAACCTAACCCCTAACCCTATCCCTAACCCTAACCCTTACCCTTACCCTTACCCTTACGCTACCCTAACCCTAACTCTAACAATAACCCTAACCCTAAACCTTACCCTAACCCTAAATCTAACCCTAACCCTTACCCTAACCCTAACCCTAACCCTAACCCAAACCCTTA
>JANJXV010001341.1:0-85000 GCA_024803745.1 Megascapheus bottae | reverse complement strand
GCTAACTCTAACCCTAACCATAACCCGAACCGTAACCTCTAACCCTAACCCTAACCCTCACCCTATCCCTAAACCTAACCCTAACTCTTAAGCTTACCCTAACCCTAACCCTAATCCTAACCCCTAACCCTAATCTTAAAGCTAACACTTACCTTTACCCTACCCTAACCCTAACTCTAAACCTAACCCTAACCCTAAACCTTACCAGAACCCTAAACCTAACCCTAATCCTAACCCTTACCCTAACCCTAACCCTAACCCTTACCCTAAAACTAACCCTAACCCTAACCCTAACCCCTAACCATAAACCTAAACCTAACCTTATCCCTAACCCTTACCCTAACACTAACCCTAACCCTTACCCTGAAACTAACCCTAACGCTAACCCCTAAACCTAACCCTAACCCTAACACTAACACTATCATTTACCCTAACCCTAACCCTAACCCTTACCCTAACCCTAACCCTAACCTTACCCTAACCCTAACCATAACCCGGACCCTAACCCCTAACCCTAACTTTAACCCTCACCCTAACGCTAACCCTAAAACTAACTCTTATCCTTAACCTAACCCTAACCCTAAACCTAACCTTAACCCTAACCCTAACCCTTACCCTAACCCTTACCCTAACCCCTAACGCTAACCCTAATACTTACACTTTCCCTAAACCTAAACCTAACCCTAAACCTAAACCTTACCCTTACCGTAAACCTAAGCCTAAACCTAACCGTAAACCTAACCCTATCCCGAACCCTAACCCTTACTCTTACCTTAACTCTAAACCTAACCCTAACTCTAACCCCTAACCATAAACCTTACCCTTACCCTAACCCTAACCCTAACGTTAACCCTAACCCTAACCCTAACCCTTACACTTAACCTAACCCTAACCCCAAACCTAACCCTAAACCTAACCCTAACCGTAACCCTAACCCTTACCCTAACCCTAACCCTTACCGAACCCTACCACTAACCCTAACCGGAACCCTAACCCTAACCGGAACCCTAACCCTAAACCTAACCCTAACCCCTAACCCCTAACCCTAACCCTAACCCTAACCCTTAAACTAACCCTTACCCTAACCCCAAACCTAAACCTAAACCTAACCCTAATCCTAACCCTAACCCTAACCCTAAACCTACACTTGACCCTAACCCTTACCCTTACCCTAACCCTAACCCTAACCCTTACCCTAAACCTAACCCTAACCCTAACCCTAACACTTACCCTTACCCTAACCCTAACCCTAACCCTAACCCTTACCCTAAACCTAACTCTAACCCCAACCCTTACCCTTAGCCTAACCCTAACCCTAACCCTAACTCTATCCCCTAACCTAAACCCTATCCCGAACACTTACCGTAACCATAAAACTAAGCCTAACCCTAACCCTGAACTTAACCCTATCCCTAACTCTAACCCTACCCTTACCCTTCCCCTAACCCTAACCCTAACCCTAAACCCAATCCTTAACCTAACCCAAACCCTAACACTTACCCTTACCCTAACCCTAACCCTAACCCTAACCCTTACCCTAAACCTAACTCTAACCCCAACCCTTACCCTTAGCCTAAACCTAACCCTAACCCTAACTCTATCCCCTAACCTAAACCCTATCCCGAACACTTACCGTAACCATAAAACTAAGCCTAACCCTAACCCTGAACTTAACCCTATCCCTAACCCTAACCCTACCCTTACCCTTCCCCTAACCCTAACCCTAACCCTAAACCCAATCCTTAACCTAACCCTAACCCTAAGACTTACCATTATCCTAACCCTAACCCTAACCCTAACCCTAAATCTAACCCTAACCCTAACCCTAACCCTTACACTTACCCTAACCCTAACCCTAACCTAAAGTCTAAACCTAACCCTAACCCTAACCCTAACCCTTACCCTTACCCTAACCCTAACCCTAAACCTAACCCTAACCCTAACCCTAATCCTTACTCTTACCCTAACCCTAACCCTACCACTAACCCAAACACTTACCCTTACCCTAACCCTAACCCTAACACTAACCCTAACTTTTACCCTAACCCTAACCCTAACCCTTACCCTAAACCCTAACCCTAAACTTACCCTAACCCTAACCCTAATCCTAACACTTACCCTTACCCTAACCCTAACCCTAACCCTTACACTAACCCTAACACTAACCCTAACACCTAATCCTAACCATAAACCTAAATCTAAACCTAACCCTTAAACTTACCCTAACGCTAAACCTAACCCTAACCCT
Source organism: Megascapheus bottae (assembly GCA_024803745.1). Classification (NCBI taxonomy): domain Eukaryota; kingdom Metazoa; phylum Chordata; class Mammalia; order Rodentia; family Geomyidae; genus Megascapheus; species Megascapheus bottae. Next base: position 82,752 of record JANJXV010001341.1, on the reverse strand, counting down.
TACCCTAACCCTAACCCTAACCCTTACCCTAACCCTAACCCTAACCCTAACATGAAGCCTAACCCCTAACCCTAAACCTAACACTCACCCTAACCCTCACCCTAACCCTTACCCTTACCATAACCGTTACCCTTACCCTAATCCTACCCCTAATCCTAACCAGAAACCTTACCTTACCCTAAACCTAACCCTAACCCTTACCCTAGCCCTAACTCTACCCTAATCCTAACCCTTATCCTTACCTTAATGCTAACCCTAACCCTAACCTAACTCTAACGCTTAACAGTAACCCTAAACCTTACCCTTACCCTAAACCTAACCCTAGCCCTAACCCTACCCCTAACCCTAAGCCCTAACCCTAACCGTAACCCTAACCCCTACCCTTTCCCTCACCCTAAACCTAACCCTAACCCTAACCCTAACCCTTACCCTTACCCTAACCCTAACCCTAAACCTAACCCTAACCCTAACCCTAATCCTTACTCTTCCCCTAACCCTAACCCTACCACTAACCCAAACACTTACCCTTACCCTAACCCTAAACCTAACACTAAACCTAACTTTTACCCTAACCCTAACCCTAACCCTTACCCTAAACCGTAACCCTAAACTTACCCTAACCCTAACCCTAAATCTAACCCTTAAAATTACCCTAACCCTAACCCTAACCCTAATCTTAACCCTAACCCTAAACCTTAACATAACCCTAACCCTAAACCTAACCCTAAACCTAACCCTAACCCTAACCCTAAACCTTACCCTTATCCAAACCCTAACCCTAACCCTAATCCCCTAACCCTAACCCTAACCCAAACTCTAACCCTTCCCCTTACCCTAACCCTAACCCTCACCCTTACACTAAACCTAACCCTAACCTTAAGCCTAACCCTATCCCTAACACTAAACACTAGCCCTAACACAAACCAAAAGCTCACCCTTACCTAACCCTAACCATAACCATTACCCTAACCCTAACCCTAACCGTAACACTTACCCTTACCCTAACCCTAACCCTAACCTTAACCCCAACCCTAAAACTAAACCTAACCCTTACCCTTACACTACCCCTAACCCTAAACCTAACGCTAACCCTAAACCTAACCCTAACTTTACCCTAACCCTAACCCTTTCCCTAACCCTAAACCTAACCTTATCCCTAACCCTTACCCTTAGCCTAACCCTAACCACAACCCAAACCCTAACCCTAACCCTTACCCTTACCCTAATCCTAACCCCAAACCTAACCCTAACACTAACCCTTACCCTTACCATAAACCGAAACCTAAACCTAACCCTAACCCTAACACTTACCTTTACCCTAACCCTAACCCTTACCCTAACTCTAAACGTAACCCTAACAATAAGCCTAACCCTTACCCTTACCCTAACCCTAACCCTAACCCTAACCTTAACACTTACTCTTACCCTAACCCTAACCCTTACCCTTACCCTAACCCTAAAACTAACCTTAACCCCAACCCTAAACCTAACCCTAACCCTTACCCTTACCCTAACCCTAAAACTAACCCTAACCTTCACCCTTACCCTTACCCTAACCCTAACCCTTAACCTAATACTTACCCTTACCCTAAACCTAACCCTGACTCTAACCCTAGCCTTCCGTAACCCTAATACAACCCTAACCCCTAGCACTAAACCTAACCCTAAACCTTACCTTTACCCTAACCCTAACACTAACCCTAAGCCCTAACCCTAACCCTAAACCTAACCCTTACCCTAACCCTAACGCTAACTCTAACCCTAACCGAAACCTAACCCTAACCCTTAACCTAACCCTAACCCTAACCCTAACCCTAAACCAAAGCCTAACCTTAACCCTAACCCTTACCCTTATCCTAACCCTAACCCTAACCCTAACCCTAACCCTTACCCTAAACCTAACCCTAACACTTACCCTAACGCTAACCATAACACGAACCCTTACTCGTAACCCCAACCCTAACCCTTACACTTACTCTAACCCTAACCCTACACTTAACCCCAAACCTAAACCTAAACCTAACCCTTACCCTTACCCTAACCCTAACCCAAACCCTTACCCTAAACCTAACCCTAACACTAACCCTAACCCTTACTCTTACCCTAACCCTAACCCCAAACCTAACCCTAACCTAACCCTAAAACTTACCCTTTCCCTAAACCTAACCCTCACCCTTATCCTAACCCTAACCCTAACCCTAACCCTAAGCCCTAACACTAACTGTAACCCTGAACTTTACCCTTACCCTAATCCTAACCCTAAAGCTAACCCTAACCCTAACCCTAACCATTACCCTAACACTAACCTTAACCTTAACCCCAACCGTAAACCTAACCTAACCTTAACCCTAATGCTTACCCTTACCCTGACCCTAACCCTAACCCTAACCCTAACCCTAACCCTAACCTTAACCATAAACCTAAACCTAAACATTACACTTACACTAATCCTAAACCTAAACCTAAACTAACCCTAAACATTACCCTTACCCTTACCATAACCCTAACCCTCACCCTTACCCTAACAATAAACCTAACCCTAAACCTAACCCTAAACCTAACCCATAACCCTAACCCTAAACCTAACCCTAACCCTAACCTTAAACATAACCCTAACCCTAAACCAAAACATTACACTTACCCTAATCCTAAACCTAAACCTAACACTAACCTAAATCTTACCCTTACCCTTACCATAACCCTAACCCTAACCCTTACCCTAAAACTAACACTAACCCTAACCCCTAACCCTAACCCTAACCCTAACCATAACCATAACCCTTGCCCTAACCCTAACCCTAACCATAATCCCAACCCTAAACCTGAACCTAACCCTTACCCTTGCCCTAACCATAACCCTAACCCTAACCTTAACCATAACCCTAACCCTAAACCTAAACATTACACTTACCCTAATCCTAAACCTAAACCTAACACTAAACCTAAACCTTACCCTTACCCTTACCATAACCCTAACCCTAACCCTTATCCTAAAACTAACACTAACCCTAAACCCTAACCCTAACCCTAACCATAAACGTAACACTTGCCCTAACCCTAACCCTAACCATAATCCCAACCCTAAACCTAACCCTAAACCTTACCCTTACCCTAACCCTAACCCTAACCCTAACCCTTACCCTAACACTAAACCTAACCCTAAACCTAACACTAACCGTAAACTTAACCCTAACCCTAACCCTAAACCTAAACATAAACCTAAACCTTACCCTAACTCTAACCCTAACCCGAACCCTAACCTTTACCCTAACCCTAAACCTAACCCTAATCTTAACCCTTACCCTTACCCTAACCCTAAACCTAACCTTTACCATTACACTAACCCTAACCCTAACCTTAATGCTAACCCTAACCGTAACCTAACCATAACCTTTACCATAACCCTAACCCTAACACTAATCCATACACTAAAACTAACACTAACCCTAACCTTTCCAATTTCCCTAACCCTAACCCTAACCCTAAACCTAAACCTTACCCTTACCCTTACCCTTACCCTAACCCTAACCCAAACCCTAACCCTAACCCTTAACTTAACCCTAACCCTAACACTAAACCTAACACTTACACTTGCCCTAACCCTAAGACTAACCCTAACACTTACCCTTACCCTAAACCTAACCCTAATCTTAAACCTAAACCTTACCCTAAACCTAACCCTAACTCTAAACTTAATGCTAACCCTAACCCTAACCCTAACCCTTACCCTAACCCTTACCCTTTCCCTAACGCTAGCCCTAACCCTAACCTTAACCCTAACTCTAACCCTAACACTTACACTTACCCTGACCCTAACCCTAAACATAACCCTGAACCTAACCCTAATCCTAAACCTCACCCTTACAAGTACGCTAACCCTAACCCTAACCATACCCGATCCCTAACCTCTAACCCTAACCCTAACCCTCACCATAACCCTAAACCTAACCCTAACTCTTACGCTTATCCTAACCCTAACCCTAACCCTAACCCCCAACCCTAACCCTAACCCTAACACTTACCCTTACCCTACACTAACCCTAACTCTAAACCTTACCCTAACCCTAACCCTAACACTTACCAGAACCCTAAACCTAACCCTAACCCTAACCCTTACTCTAACCCTAACCCTAACCCTGAAACTAACTCTAACCCTAACACTAACCCTTACACTTACCCTAACCCGAACCCTAACACTTACCCTTACCCTAACCCTAAATCTAACCCTTACCCTAACCCTAACCCTAACCCTAACCCTTACCCTAAAACTAACCCTAACCCTAACCCTAACCCCTAACCATAACCCTAAACCTAACCTTATCCCCTAACCCTTACCCTAACACTAACCCTAAACCTTACACTGGAACTAACTGTAACCCTAACCCCTAACCCTAACCCTAACACTAACACTAACATTTACCCTAACCCTAACCCTAACCCTAAACGTAACCCTTACCCTAACCCTAACCATAACCCGGACCCTAACCCCTAACCCTAACATTAACCCTCACCCTAACGCTAACCTAAAACTAACTCTTATCCTTAACCTAAAACTAACCCTAAACCTAAACATTACACTTACCCTAATCCTAAACCTAAACCTAACACTAACCCTAAACCTTACCCTTACCCTTACCATAACCCTAACCCTAACCCTTACCCTAAAACTAACACTAACCATAAACCCTAACCCTAACCATAACCATAACCGTAACCCTTGCCCTAACCCTAACCCTAACCATAATCCCAACCCTAAACCTAACCCTAACCCTTACCCTTACCCTAACCCTAACCCCTAACCCTAACCCTTACCCTAACACTAAACCTAACCCTAAACCTAACCCCTAACCCTAACCCTAACCCTAAACCTTAACCTTACCCTAACCATAACCTAAACCTTACCCTAACTCTAACCCTAACCCCAACCCTAACCTTTACCCTAACCCTAAACCTAACCCTAACCTTAACCCTTACCCTTACCCTAACCCTAACCATAACCCTAACCTTTACCATTACCCTAACCCTAACCCTAACCTTAATGCTAACCCTAACCCTAACCTAACCATAACCTTTACCCTAACCCTAACACTAACACTAATCCATACACTAAAACTAACCCTAACCCAAACCTTTCCAATTTCCCCTAACCCTAACCCTAACCCTAAACCTAAACCTTACCCTTACCCTTACCCTAACCTAACCCCAAACCCTACCCTAACCCTTAACTTAACCCTAACCCTAACACTAAACCTAACCCTTACACTTGCCCTAACCCTAAGACTAACCCTAACGCTTACCCTTACCCCTAAACCTAACCCTAACCTTAACCCTAACCCTTACCCTAACCCTAACCCTAACTCTAAACTTAATGCTAACCCTAACCCTAACCCTAACCCTTACCCTAACCCTTACCCTTCCCTTACGCTAGCCCTAACCCTAACCTTAACCCTAACTCTAACCCTAACCCTTACACTTACCCTGACCCTAACCCTAAACATAACCCTGAACCTAACCAAAATCCTAAACCTCACCCTTACAAGTACGCTAACCCTAACCCTAACCATACCCGAACCGTAACCTCTAACCCTAACCCTAACCCTCACCATAACCCTAAACCTAACCCTAACTCTTACGCTTATCGTAACCCTAACCCTAACCTAACCCCTAACACTAACCCTAACCCTAACACTTACCCTTACCCCTACCCTAACCCTAACTCTAAACCTAACCCTAACCCTAACCCTAACCCTTACCAGAACCCTAAACCCTACCCTAACCCTAACCCTTACTCTAACCCTAACACTAACCCTAAAACTAACTTTAACCCTAACACTAACCCTTACACTTACCCAAACCCGAACCCTAACACTTACCCTTACCCTAACCCTAAATCTAACCCTTACCCTAACCCTAACCCTAACCCTAACCCTTACCCTAAAACTAACCCTAACCCTAACCCTAACCCCTAACCATAACCCTAAACCTAACCTTATCCCTAACCCTTACCCTAACACTAACCCTAACACTTACACTGGAACTAACCGTAACCGTAACCCCTAACCCTAACCCTAACACTAACACTAACATTTACGCTAACCCTAAACTTAACCCTAACCCTAACCATAACCCTTACCCTAACCCTAACCATAACCCGGACCCTAACCCCTAACCCTAACATTAACCCTCACCCTAACGCTAACCTAAGACTAACTCTTATCCTTAACCTAACACTAACCCTAAACCTAACCTTAACCCTAACCCTAACCCTTACCCTTACCCTAACCCTAACCCCTAACGCTAACCCTAAAACTTACCCTTTCCCTAAACCTAAACCTAACCCTAAACCTTACCCTTACTCTAAACCTAACCCTAACCCTATCCGTAACCCTAACCCTATCCAGAACCCTAACCATTACTCTTACCTTAACTCTAACCCTAACCCTAACTCTAACCCCTAACACTAAATCTTACCCTTACCCTAACGCTAACCCTAACGTTAACCCTAACCCTAACCCTAACCCTTACCCTTACTCTAACCCTAACCCCAAACCTAACCCTAACCCTAACCCTAACCGTAACCCTAACACTCACCCTAACCCTAACCCTTACCCGAACTCTAACCCCTAACCCTAACCGGAACCATAACCCTAACCGGAACCCTAACGCTAAACCTAACCTTTACCCTAACCCTAACCCTAACCCTAACCTTAACCCCTAACCCTAACCCTAGCCCTAACCCTAACCTTTACCTTATACCTAAACCTAACCCAAACCCTAACACAAAACCTAACCATAACCCTTATGCTTATCCTAACCCTAACCCTAACCCTAACCCCTAACCCTAACACTAACCCTAACCCTTACCCTTACCCTACCCTAACCCTAACTCTAAACCTAACCCTAACCCTAACCCTAACCCTTACCATAAACCTAACCCTAATCCTAAACCTAATCCTTACTCTACCCCTAACCTTAACCCTAACCCTTACCCTTACCCTAACCTAACACTAACCCTAACCCTGAAACTAACCCTAACACTAACCCCAAAACCTTACCCTAAAACTAACCCTAACCCTAACCCCTAACCCCTAACCCTAACCCTAATCCTAATCTTATCCCTAACCCTTACCCTAACATTAACCCTAAACCTTACCCTAAATCTAACCCTCACCCTAACCCCTAACCCTAACCCTAACCCTAACACTAACCCTAACACTTACCCTAACCCTAACCCAAAACCCAACCCTTACCTTAAACCTAACCCTAACCCTTCCCCTAACCCTAACCCTAACCCGGACCCTAACCCCTAACCCTAACCTTAAACCTCACCCTAACCCTAACCCTAACCCTAACCCTTATCCTTACCCTAAACCTAACCCTAAACCTAACCTTAACCCTAACCATAACCCTAACCCTTACCCTTACCCTTAACCTAACCCTAACCCCTAACGCTTACCCTAAAACTTACACTTACCCTAAACCTAACCCTAACCCTAAACCTAAACCTTACCCTTACCCTAAACCTAAGCCTAACCCTAACCGTAACCCTAACACTAACCCTAACCCTAACCCTTACCCTTATCCTAACCCTAACGCTAACCGTAAACTTAACCCCAAACCGTAACCCTAACCCTAACTCTTACCCTTACCCTACCCTAACTCTAACTCTAACTCTAACCCTAACCCTAACACTTACCCTTACACTAATCCCAAACCTAACACTAACCCTAACCCTAACCGTAACACTAACACTTACCCTAACCCTAACCCTAAACCGAACCCTAACCCTAACCCTAACCCTTACCCCAACCCTAACCCTAACCCTAACCCCTAACCCTAACCCTAGCCCTAACCCTAAACCTTACCTTATTCCTAACCCTAACCCTAACCCAAACCCAAACCCTAAAGCTAACCCTAAACCTAACACTTACCCATACCCTAAGCCTAACCCTGACCCTAACCCTAACCTTACCCTAACCTAATCCTAACCCTAACCCTAACCCTAACTCCTAACCCCTAACCCTAACCCTAACCCTAACCCTTACCCTTACCCTAACCCTAACCCTAACCCTAACTCTACCCCTAACCCAAACCCTAACCCTAACCCTTACCCTAACCCTAAACCTAAGCCTAACACCAACCCTAAACTTTACCCTAACCCTAAACCTAAACCTAACCCTTACCCTTACCCTAACCATAACCCTAACCCTAACCCTAACAGTAACCCCTATCCCTTAACCTAACCCTAACCCTAGCACTTACCCTTATCCTAACCCTAACCCTAACCCTAAACCTATCCCTAACACTTACCCATACCCTATCCCTAAACCTAAACCTAAACTTAAAACTAACCATAACAATAACCCTTACACTTACCCTAACCCTAACCCTAACACTTACTCTTACCCTAACCCTAACCCAAACCCTTACCCTAACGATAACCCTAACCCTAACCCCTATACTTAACCCTAACCCTAACACTAACCCTAACCCTTAAACTGAACCTAACGCTAAACCTAACCGTAACCCTAACACTAACCCTTACACTTACCCTAACCCTACACCTAACACTTACCATTACCCTAACCCTAACCCTAAACCTTACCCTAACCCTAACCCGAAGCCTAACCCCTAACCCTAAACCTAACCCTCACCCTAACCCTAACCCTAACCCTAAACCAAAACCTTACCCTTACCCTAAACCTAACCCTAACCCTTACACAAACCATTAACCATAAACCTAATCCTAACCCTTATCCTTAACTTAACCCTAACCCTAACCCTAACCCTCACTCTAATGCTTAACAGTAACCCTAAAGCTTACCCTTACCCTAACCCTAAACCTAACCCTAACCCTACCCTAAACCTAACCCTAACCCCTAACCCACACCCTAACCCTAACCCCTACCCTTTCCCTAACCCTAACCCTAACCCTAACCCTAACCTTAAGTCTAACCATAACCCTAACACTAACAATTTCCCTAACTCTAACCATTCCCCTAACCCTAACAATAACCCTAACCCTTATACTTACACTAACCCTAACCCTAACCCTAACCCTAACACTTACCCTTAATTTAACCCTAACCCTAACACTAACCCTTACCCTAACCCTAACACTAACCCTAACCCCTAACCCTAACCCTAACCCTAACTCTAACCCTTGCCCTTACCCTAACCCTAACCCTCACCCTTACACTAAACCTAACCCTAACTTTAGCCCAACCCTATCCCTAACCCTAAACACTAACCCTAACCCTAACCATAACGCTCACCCTAACCTAACCCTAACCATAACCATTACTCTAACCCTAACCCTAAACCTAAACCTAACCCTTACCCTTACCCTATCCCTAATCCTAACCTTAACCCCAACCCTAAACCTAACCCTAACCCTTACCCTTACCCTACCACTAACCCTAAACCTAACCCTAACCCTAACCCAAACCCTAACTTTACCCTAACCCTAACACTTAAGCTCACCCTAACTCTAACCCTAACCCTAAACTTAACCCTAACCCTTACCCTTAGCCTAACCCTAACCACAACCTTAACCCTAACCCTAACCCTTACACTTACCCTAATCCTAATCCCAAACCTAACCCTAACCCTAACCCTAACCCTAACCCTAACCCTTAACCTTACCCTAACCCTAACCCTAACCCTAAACCTTACCGTTACCCTAAAACTAACCCTAACCCTTACCCTAACCGTAACCCTTACTCTAACCCTGACCCTAACCATAACCCTAACCCTAAAATTTACCCTTACCCTAACCCTAACGCTAACCCCTAACCATAACCCTAACCCTAACACTGACCCTAACCCTTACTCTTATCCTAACCCTAACCCTAACCCTAACCCTAACCCGAACACTTACCCTGACCCTAACCCTAACCCTAACCCTAACCCTAAACGTAACATTAACAATAACCCTAACCCTTACCCTTACCCTAACCCTAACCATAACCCTAACCCTAACACTTACCCTTACCCTAACCTTAACCCTAACCCAAACCATAACTTTACCCTAACCCTAACACTTAAGCTCACCCTAACTCTAACCCTAACCCTAAACTTAACCCTAACCCTTACCCTTAGCCTAACCCTAACCACAACCTTAACCCTAACCCTAACCCTTACACTTACCCTAATCCTAATCCCAAACCTAACCCTAACCCTAACCCTAACCCTAACCCTTAACCTTACCCTAACCCTAACCCTAACCCTAAACCTTACCGTTACCCTAAAACTAACCCTAACCCTTACCCTAACCGTAACCCTTACTCTAACCCTGACCCTAACCATAACCCTAACCCTAAAATTTACCCTTACCCTAACCCTAACGCTAACCCCTAACCATAACCCTAACCCTAACACTGACCCTAACCCTTACTCTTATCCTAACCCTAACCCTAACCCTAACCCTAACCCGAACACTTACCCTGACCCTAACCCTAACCCTAACCCTAACCCTAAACGTAACATTAACAATAACCCTAACCCTTACCCTTACCCTAACCCTAACCATAACCCTAACCCTAACACTTACCCTTACCCTAACCCTAACCCTAACCCTTAACCTACCCCGAAACCTAACCCTAACCCCTAATCCTAACCCTAACCCTAACTCTAACACTTCCCCTTACCCTAACCCTAACCCACACCCTTACACTAAACCTAACCCTAACCTTAAGCCTAACCCTATCCCTAACCCTAAACCCTAACCCTAACGCTCACCCTAACCTAACCCTAACCATAACCATTACCCTAACCCTAACCCTAACCCTAACCCTTATGCTTACCATAACCCTAACCCTAATCTTAACCCCAACCCTAAACCTAACCCTAACCCTTACCCTTACCCTACCCCTAACCCTAAACCTAACCGTAACTCTAAACCTAACTTTACCCTAACCCTAACCCTAACCGTAAACCTAACCTTTACCCTAACCCTTACTCTTAGCCTAACCCTAACCACAACCATAACCCTAACCCTAACCCTTACCCTTACCTTAATCCTAACCCCAAACCTAACCCTATCCCTAACCCTTACCCTTACCCTAACCTTAACCCTAACCCTAAACCTAAACGTTACCCTTACATGTTGGGAGTCAGAGTGGAATCAAACTGTAGCTTGACTTGCATCAGATGATGGCTTTATTGTCTTATTGTTTTCTGGCCCTATACTATGGAAATGACCTGAGAATTACCATATGAATGTAACACCTGGAGGTTCCCTGGGTCAGGAGGAGGGAAGAAGGGGGAGTGGAAAATAGACGCGGCAGTCTCAGCAGTCTTTCCCTGGACTGCGGACATCCCAGACCCGGTGTGTCTGTCTCTCTTATATTTCTTCCTAGTCCTTGCCACGATTTCAGGAACCCCAGCCTGCGAACCCTGGTTTGCTGCCGGTTGGCCCCGGCACTTACCCTAAACCTAACCCTAACCCTAACCCTTAATCTAACCCTAACCCTAACCCCTAAGCCTAACCCTAACCAGAAACCTTACCCTTACCCTTACCCTAACCCTAACCCCTAACCCTAACCCTAACCCTAATCCTAACCTTTACACTTACCCTAACCCTAAACCTTACACTTACCCTAACCCTAACTCTAACCCCTAAGCCTAACCTTAACCCTAAATATTACCCTTACCCTAACCCTAACCCTAACCCCTAACCCTAACCCTAACCTTAACCCTAACCTGAAACCTAACCCTAACAGTAACCCTAACCCTAACCCTTACTCTAACCCTACCCCTTAACCTTACCCTAAACCTAACCCTAAACTTAACCCTAAGCCTGACCCTAAAGCTAACCCTAACTCTAACCCTAACCCCAACCCTAACCCTAACCCTAAACCTTACCCTTACCCTAACCCTAACCCTAACCCTAACCCTAACCCTAAACGTAACCCTAACAATAACCCTAACCATTACACTTACCCTAACGCTAACACAAACCCTAACCCTAACACTTACCCTTACCCTAACAATAACCCTAACCCTAAACCTTACCCTAACCCTAACCCTAACCATAACCCCTAACCCTAACCCTAACCCTAACCCTTCCCCTAACCCTAACCCTCACCCTTACACTAAACCTAACCCTAACCTTAACCCTAACCCTATCCCTAACCCTAAACACTAACCCTAACCCTAACCATAACGCTCACCCTAACCGAACCCTAACCATAACCATTACCCTAACCCTAACCCTAACCCTAACCCTAACCCTTAGCCTTACCCCAACCCTAACCCTAACCTTAACCCCAACCATAAACCTAACCCTAACACTTACCCTTACCCTACCCCTAACCCTAAACCTAACCCTAACCCTAACCCTAACCCTAACCCTAACTTTACCCTAACCCTAACTCTTACCCTCACCCTAACCCTAACCCTAACCCTAAACTTAACCCTAACCCTTACCCTTAGCCTAACCCTAACCACAACCCTAACCCTAACCCTAACCCTTACACTTACCCTAATCCTAAACCCAAACCTAACCCTAACCCTAACCCTAACCCTTAACCTTACCCTAACCCTAACCCTAACCCTAAACCTTACCCTTAACCTAAACCTAACCCTAACCCTTACCCTAACCCTAACCCTTACTCTAACCCTAACGCTAACCCCTAACCCTAACCCTAACCCTAACCCTAAATTTACCCTTACCCTAACCCTAACCCTAACCCCTAACCATAACCCTAATCCTAACCCTGACCCTAACACTTACCCTTATCCTAACCCTAACCCTAACCCTAACCCTAACACTTACCCTTACCCTAACCCTAACCCTAACCCTAAACGTAACCCTAACAATAACCCTAACCCTTACCCTTACCTTAACCCTAACCCTAACCCTAACACTTACGCTTACCCTAACCCTAACCCTAATCTTAACCCCAACCCTAAACCCAACCCTAACCATTACCTTACCCTACCCTTAACCCTAAACCTAACCCTAACCCTAACCCTAACTTTATCCTAACCCTAACCCTAACCCTAAACCGAACCTTTACCCTAACCCTTACTCTTAGCCTACCCCTAACCACAACCATAACCCTACTCCTAACCCTTACCCTTACTCTAATTTAACCCCAAACCTACCCCTAACCCTAACCCTATCCCTTACCCTTACCCTAACCCTAACCCTAACCCTAAACCTAAACCTTACCCTTACATGTTGGGAGTCAGAGTGGAATCAAACTGTACCTTGACTTGCATCAGGCGATGGCTTTATTGTCTTATTGCTTTCTGGCCCTATACTCTGTAAATGACCTGAGAATTACTATATGAATGTAACACCTGGAGGTTCCCTGGGTCAGGAGGAGGGAAGAAGGGGGAGTAGAAAATAAACGCGGCAGTCTCAGCAGTCTTTCCCTGGACTGCGGACATCCCGGACCCGGTGTGTCTGTCTCTTTTATATTTCTTCCTAGTCCTGGCCCCCGATTTCAGGAACCCCAGTCTGCGATCCCTGGTTTGCTGCCGGTTGGCCCCAGCACTTACCCTAAACCTAACCCTAACCCAAACCCTCACTCTACCCTAACCCTAACCCCTAAGCCTAACCCTAACCATAAATCTTACCCTTACCCCAACCCTAACCCTAACCCCTAACCCTAACCCTAAACCTAAACCTAACCCTTACCCTTACCCTAACCCTAAACCTTACCCTTACCCTAACCCTGACCCTAACCCCTAACCCTAACATTAACGCTAAACATTACCCTTAACCTAACCCTAACCCTAACCTCTAACCCTAACCCTAACCCTAACCTGAAACCTAACCCTAACACTAACCCTAACCCTAACCCTAACCCTTACTCTAACCCTAACCCTAACCCTAAACCTAACCCTAACTCTAACCCTAACCCCAACCCTAACCCTAACCCTAAACGTACCCTTACCCTAACCCTAACACTAACCCCTAACCATAACCCTAACCCTTATCCTAAACCTAACCTTAACCATAACCCTAACCCTAACCATAACCCCAACCCTTACCCTAACCCTAACCCTCACCCTAACTCTTACCCTTACCCTTAACCTAACCATAAACCTAACCCTAAACCTAATCCTAAAACTAACCCTAACCCTAAACCTTACCTTAACCTAACCCTAACCCTAACACTAACCCCTAACCCTAACTCTAACCCTAACCCTAACCTTAACCCTAACCCTAACACTAACCCTAACCCGAACCCTTACCCTAACCCTTACCCTTACCCTAACCCTTACCCTTACCCCAAACCTAACACCAAACCTAACCCAAACCCTAACCCTAAACCTTTCCCTTCCCCTAACCCTAACCCTAACCCTACCCCTAACCCATACACCTATCCCTAACCCTAACCCTAACACTAAACCTTACCCTAAACCTAACCTAAACCCTTACCCTTACCCTAAACCTAACCCTAAACCTAAGGCTCACACTTACCCTTACCCTAACACTAACCCTGACCCTAACCCTAAACCTATCCTAACCCTAAACCTAACCCTTACCCTTACCCTAACCCTAACCCTAACCTAATCCTAACACTAACTCTAACCCATAACCCTAACCCTAACCCTAACCCTTACTCTTATCCTAACCCTAACCCCAACCCTAACCCCTAACCCTATCCCTGACCCTAACTCTTAACCTTACCCTACCCTAACCATAACTCTAACCCTAACCCTAACCATAACCTTAACCCTTACCCTAACCCTAATCCTAACCGTAACCCTTACAATAACCCAAACCCTAACCCAAAACCTAAACCATACCCTTACCCTAACCTAACCCTAACCCTAACCCTAACACTTATCCTTACCCTAAACCTAACCCTTACACTTACCTTAACCCTAACCCTAACTCTAACCCCTAACCCTAACCCTTTCCCTAACACTAACCCTAACGCTTACCCTTACCCTAACCCTAACCCTAACCCTTACACTAACCCTAAACCTAACCCTAACCCTAACCTTAACCCTAACCCTTACCCTTACCCTAACCCTAACCCTAACCCAAACCTTACCCTAAACCTAACCCTAACCCCTGACCCTAACCCTAACCCTTACCCTTATCCTAACCCTAACGCTAACCGTAAACTTAACCCCAAACCGTAACCCTAACCCTAACTCTTACCCTTACCCTACCCTAACCCTAACTCTAACTCTCACCCTAACCCTAACCCTAAACCTTACCTTAACCCTAAACCTAACAGTAACCCTAACCCTAACCCTAACCCATACCCTTACCCAAACCTAACCCTAACCTTAACCCTAACACTTATCCTTACCCTAAACCTAACCCTAACCCTAACGCTAACACTAAACCTTACCCAAACCTAACCCTAACCCTTACCCTTACCCTAAACCTAACCCTAAACCTCCCCTTCACACTTACCCATACCCTAACCCTAACCCTGACCCTAACCCTAACCTTACCCTAACCCTAACCCTAACCCTAACCCTTACCCTTACCCTAACCCTAATCCTAACCCTAACCCTAACCCTAACCTTACCGTAACCCTAACCCTAACCCTTACCCTTACTCTTATCCTAACCCTAACCCTAACCCTAACCCCTAACCCTATCCCTAACCCTAACACTTACCCTTACCCGATCCTAACCGTAACTCTAACCCTATCCCTAACCCTTACCCTAACCCTTACCCTAACCCTAACCTAACCCTAACCCTTACCCTAAACCTAACCCTAACCCTAACCCATACCCTTATCCTAACCTAATCCTAACCCAAACCCTAACACTTATCCTTACCCTAAACCTCACCCTAACCCTTACCCTAACCCTAACCTTAACCCTAACCCCTAACCGTAACATTAACCCTAACGCTTACCGTTACCCTAACCCTAACCCTAACCCTTACCCTAACCTGAACACTAACCATTAACCCTAACACTAACCCTTAACCCTAACCCTAACCCTCACCCTCACCCTAACCCTAACCCTAACCCTAAAACTAAACCTTATCCTTACCCTAACCCTAACCCTAAGTCTAATCTTAACAATAACCCTAACCCTTACCCTTACCCTAACCCTAACCCTAACCCTAAAACTTACCCTTACCCTAAACCTAACTCTAACCCTAATCGTAAACCTAAACCTAACCGAAACCTAACCCTTACACTTACCTTAACCCTAACACAAACACTAACCCTAAACCTAACTCTAAACCCTAACCCTAATCCTACCCTTACCCTAACCCTAACCCTAACACTAACACTAACAGCTAACCCTAAACCTAGCCCTAACCATAACCCTTACCATTTCCCTAACCCTAACCCTAACCCTAACCCAAACCCTATCTCTAACCTACACCCTAAACCTAACCCGAACCCTTACCCTTACCCTAACCGTAACACTAAACCTAAACCTAACCTTAATCCCAACCCTAACCCTAACCCTAAACCTAAACTTAACCCTAACCCTAACTCTAACCCTTACCCTAACCCTAACCCTAACCCAACCCTAACACGTACACTAACCCTAACCCTAACCCTAACCCTAACACTTACCCTTACCCTAACGCTAAACCTAAACCTAAACCTCACACTAATCCTAACACTAACCCTAACCCTAACCCTAAACTTAACCCTAACCTTAACCCTAACCCTAAACCTTACCCTTACCCTAACCCTAACCCTACCCCTAACCCAAACACTTACCGTTCCCCTAACCCTAACCCTAACACTAACCCTAACTTTTACCCTAAACCTAACCCTAACCCTAACCTTAACCCTAACCCTTACCCTAAACCCTAACCCTAACCCTTACCCTAACCCTAACCCTAACCCTTACCATTACCCTAACCCTAACCCTAACACTAACCCTAATCTTAACCCTGACCCTAACCATTAACATAACCCTAACCCTAAACCTAACCCTAACCCTAACCCCTACACTTACCCTAACCCTAACCCTAAACCTAACCCTAAACCTAACCCTAACACTAACCCTTACCGTTATCAAAACCCTAACCCTAACCCTAACCCCTAATCCTAACCCTATCTCTGACCCTAACCCTTACCCTTATCCTAACCCTAACCCTAACCTTAACCCTAACTCTAACACTACCCTTACCCTAACCCTAACCCTAACCCTAACCTTTACCCTAACCCTAACCCTAAACCCTAACCCTAACCCTAACTCTAACTCCAAACCTTCCCCTTCCCCTACTCCTAACCCTCACCCTTACACTAAACCTAAACCTAACCGTAAGCTTAAACCTGTCTCTAACCCTAAACACTAACCCTAACCCTAACCCTAAATTTAACTCTTCCCATTCCCCTAACACTAACCCTCACCCTTACACTAAACCTAACCCTAACCTTAAGAGTAAACCTATCCCTAACCCTAAACACTAACACTAACCCTAAACACTAACCCTAACTCTAACCCTAACACTCACCCTAACCTAACCCTAACCATAACCATTACCCTAACCCTAACCCTAACCCTAATCCTTACCCTTCCCCTAAACCTAACCCTAACCTTAACCCCAACCCTAAACCTAACCCTAACCCTGACCCTTATCCTACCCCTATCCCTAAACCTAACCCTAACCCTAACCCTAACCCTAACTTTACCCTAACCCTAACCCTTACCCTCACCCTAACCCTAACCCTAACCCTTATCCTTACCCTAACCCTAACCCTAAACCTAACACTTAACCATACCCTAACCCTAAACTTAACCCTAACCCTTACCCTAACCCTAACCCTAACAGTTAACCTTACCCTAACCCTAACCCTAAACCTAACACTTAACCTTACCCTAACCCTAACCATAACCCTAACCCTTACCCTAATCCTAACCCTAACCCTAACCCTAACAGTTAACCTTACCCTAACCCTAAGCATAACACTAACTCTTACCCTAACCCTAACGCTAACCCTGACCCTAACCCTATCCTTACCCTAACCGTAAACCTTCCCCTAACCCTAACACCTAACCCTAAACCTAACCCTTACCCTTACCCTAACCCTAACCCTAACCCTAACCCTTAACCTTACCATAACCCTAACTCTAAACTTAACCCTAAACCTAACACTAACCGAAAACCTAACCCTAACTCTAACCCCTAACCCTAACCCTAACCCTTACCCTAACCCTAAAACTAAGCCTAACCTTAACCCAAAACTTAACCCTAACCCTAACCCTAACCCTAACCCTTACCCTTACACTAACCCTAACCCTAAACCTAAGCCTAACCCTAACCTTAAACTTAACCATAACCCTAAACCTAACACTTGCCCTTACCCTAACCCTAACCCTAACACTTACCCTAACCATAACACTAAACCTAAACTTAACACTAACCCTAACACTAACCCTTACCCTTACCCTAACCCTACCTCTAACCCTAACACTTACCCTAACCCTTATCGTTACCCTAACCCTAACCCTAACCCTAAACCTAACCCCAACCCTAACCCATACCCTTACCCTAACCTAACCCTAACCCTAACACTTACCCTTACACTAAACCTAACCCTAAACCTTACCCTAACCCTACCCCTCACCCTAACCCCTAATCCTAACCCTAACCCTAACACTAACCCTAACACTTACCCTTACCCTAACCCTAACTCTAACCCTTACCCTAACCCTAACCCCTAACCCTAACCCTTACCCTAACCTTAACCCTAACCCTTACCCTAACCCCAACCCTAACTTGAACCCTATCCCCTAACCCTAACTCTAACCCTATGCCCAAACTTAACCCTAAACCTAACCCTTACCCTTACCCTAACCCTAACCTTAACCCTAACCCTAAACCTAAACTTAACCCTAACCCTAACTCTAACCCTTACCTTAACCCTAACCCTAACCCAACCCAAACGCGTACACTAACCCTAACACTAACCCTAACCCTAACCCTAACCCTAACACTTACCCTTATCCTAACCCTAAACCTAAACCTAAACCTCACACTAATCCTAACACTAACCCTAACCCTAACCCTAAACTTAACCCTAACCCTAACCCTAACCCTAAACCTTACCCTTACCCTAACCCTAACCCTACCCCTAACCCAAACACTTACCCTTACCCTAACCCTAACCCTAACACTAACCCTAACTTTTACCCTAAACCTAACCCTAACCCTAACCTTTACCCTAACCCTTACCCTAACCCCTAACCCTAACCCTTACCCTAACCCTAACCCTAACCCTTACCATTACCCTAACCCTAACCCTAACCGTAACCCTAATCTTAACCCTGACCCTAACCATTAACATAACCCTAACCCTAAACCTAACCCTAAACCTAACCCTAACCCTAACCCCTACCCTTACCCTAACCCTAACCCTAAACCTAACCCTAAACCTAACCCTAATCCTAACCCTTACCGTTATCCAAACCCTAACCCTAACCCTAACCCCTAATCCTAACCCTATCCCTGACCCTAACCCTTACCCTTATCCTAACCCTAACCCTAACCTTAACCCTAACTCTAACACTTACCCTTACCCAAACACTAACCCTATCCCTAACACTTACCCTTACCCTAACCCTAACCCTAACCCTAACCTTTACCCTATCCCTAACCCTAAACCTTAACCCTAACCCTAACCCTAACTCTAACCCTTCCCCTTCCCCTAACCCTAACCCTCACCCTTACACTAAATCTAAACCTAACCTTAAGCTTAAACCTATCCCTAACCCTAAACACTAACCCTAACCCTAACCCTAAATCTAACTCTTCCCATTCCCCTAACCCTAACCCTCACCCTTACACTAAACCTAACCCTAACCTTAAGCGTAAACCTATCCCTAACCCTAAACACTAACCCTAACCCTAAACACTAACCCTAACTCTAACCCTAACACTCACCCTAACCTAACCCTAACCATAACCATTACCCTAACCCTAACCCTAACCCTAACCCTTACCCTTACCCTAACCCTAACCCTAACCTTAACCCCAACCCTAAACCTAACCCTAACCCTGACCCTTATCCTACCCCTACTCCTAAACCTAACCCTAACCCTAACCCTAACCCTAACTTTACCCTAACCCTAACACTTACCCTCACCCTAACCCTAAACCTAACCCTTATCCTTACCCTAACCCTAACTCTAAACCTAACACTTAACCATACCCTAACCCTAACCATAACCCTAACCCTTACCCTAATCCTAACCCTAACCCTAACCCTAACAGTTAACCTTACCCTAACCCTAAGCATAACACTAACCCTTACCCTAACCCTAACCCTAACCCTGACCCTAACCTTAACCTTACCCTAAACCTAAACCTTCCCCTAACCCTAACACCTAACCCTAACCCTAACCCTAACCCTTACCCTTACCCTAACCCTAACCCTAACCCTTAACCTTACCATAACCCTAACTCTAAACTTAACCCTAAACCTAACACTAACCGCAACACTAACCCTAACTTTAACCCCTAACCCTAACCATAACCCTTACCCTAACCCTAAAACTAAGCCTAACCCTAACCCAAAACTTAACCCCAACCCTAACCCTAAACCTAACCCTTACCCTTACACTAACCCTAACCCTAAAACTAACCCTAACCCTAACCTTAAACTTAACCCTAACCCTAACCCTAACACTTACCCTTACCCTAACCCTAACCCTAACACTTACCCTAACCATAACCCTAAACCTAAACTTAACACTAACCCTAACACTAACCCTTACCCTTACCCTAACCCTAACTCTAACCCTAACACTTACCCTAACCCTTATCGTTACCCTAACCCTAACCCTAAACCTAAACCTAAACCCAACCCTAACCCATACCCTTACCCTAACCTAACCCTAACCCTAACACTTACCCTTACAATAAACCTAACCCTAACCCTTACCCTAACCCTACCCCTCACCCTAACCCCTAACCCTAACCCTAAACCTAACACTAACCCTAACGCTTACCCTTACCCTAACCCTAACTTTAACACTTACCCTAACACTTAACCCTAACCCTTACCCTAACCTTCACCCTAACCCTTACCCTAACCCCAACCCTAACTTGAACCCTAACCCCTAACCCTAACTCTAACCCTAAGCCCAAACTTAACCCTAAACCTAACCCTTACCCCTACCCTAACCCTAACCCTAACCCTAAACCTTACCATTACCCTAAACCTAACCCTAACCCTAACCCTAAACCTTACCCTTAACCTAAACCTAAAACTAACCCTAACTTAAACCTAACCCTAACCCGAAACCTAACCCTTACCCTTATCTTAACCCTAACACTAACCTTAACCCTAACCCTAACTCTAACCCACAACCCTAAACCTACCCTTCCCCTAACCCTAACCCTAAGCCTAACACTAACCCCTAAACCTAAGCCTAGCCCTAACCCTAACCCTTATCATTTTCCTAACAGTAACCCTAACCCTAACCCAAACCCTATCCCTAACCTAAACCCTAAACTTAACCCTTACCCTTACCCTTACCCTAACCCTAACCCTAAACCTAAATCTAACCCTAAACCTAACCCTAACCCTAAACCTAAACCTAAACTTAACCCTAAACCTAACCCTAACCCTTACCCTTACCCTAACCCTAACCCTAACAAAACCCTAACCCTTACCCTAACCCTAACCCTAACCCTAACCCTAACACGTAACCTTACCCTAACCCTAACCCTAACCCTAACCCTTACCCTAACCCTAACTCTAACCCTAACCCTAACCCTAATCCTTACACTTACCCTAACCCTAACCCTAAAAATAACACTCTTACCCTACCCTAACCCTGACCCTAACCCTAACCCTTACCCTAACCCTGACCCTAACACTAACCCTAACCCTTACTCTTACCCTAACCCTAATAACACACCTAACATTTAGCCTAACCCTAAACTTTACCCTTACCATAAACCTAACCCTAACCCTTACCCTAACCCTAAACCTAACCCTAACCATAACCCTACCCCTAAACCCTCACCCTAACCCTAAGGCTAAAACTAATCTTACCCTAACCCTAAAATTAAACCTAACCCTAACCCTAAACCCTAACTCTAACCCTTACCCTAACCCTTAACATTACCCTAACCCTAACCCTAACCTTAACCATAAACCTAACACTAACCCTAACCCTAAACCTTAACCTAACCCTAACCCTACACCTAACCCTTACCCTAACCCTTACCATTACCCTAACCCTAACCTAAACATAACCCTAACCCTAACCCTAACCCTTACCCTAAACCTCACCCGAACCTTAACCCTAACCCTTACCCTTACCCTAACCCTAACCCTAACCCTAACCCTAACCCTAACCCTTACCCTTACCCTTAACCTAACCCTAACCTTAATGCTAATCCTAACCCTAACCTAACCATAACCCTTACCCTAACCCTAACCCTAACCCTAAACCTTACCCTAACCCTAACCCTAACCCTTACTCTATCCCTAACCTTAACCCTAACCCTAACCGTAAACCTTACCCTTACCCTTACCCTAACCCTAACACTAACCCTAACACTTACCTTTACCTTAACCCTAACCCTAACCCTAAACCTAACTCTTACACTTCCCCTAACCCTAACCCAAACCCTAACCCTAACCCTTACCCTTACCCTAACAATAACCCTAACCCTAACTTTAACCCTAACCCTTACCCTAACCCTAACCCTTATCATTACAATAACCCTAACCCTAACCCTAACACCTATACTTTAACCTATACCTAACCCTAAACTTAACCTTATTTATCATAACACTAACCCCAAACCTACCCCTAACCCAAACACTTACCCTTCCCCTAACCCTAACCCTAACACTAACTCTAACTTTTACCCTAAACCTAACCCTAACCCTAACCTTAACCCTAACCCTTACCCTAACCCATAACCCTAACCCTTACCCTAACCCTAACCCTAACCCTTACCATTACCCTAACCCTAACCCTAACCCTAACCCTAATCTTAACCCTGACCCTAACCATTAACATAACCCTAACCCTAAACCTAACCCTAAACCTAACACTAACCCTAACCCCTACGCTTACCCTAACCCTAACCCTAAACCTAACCCTAAACCTAACCCTAACCCTAACCCTTACTGTTATCCATACCCTAACCCTAACCCTAACCCCTAATCCTAACCCTATCCCTGACCCTAACCCTTACCCTTATCCTAACCCTAACCCTAACCTTAACCCTACCTTTAACACTTACCCTTACCCTAACACTAACCCTATCCCTAACACTTACCCTTACCCTAACCCTAACCCTAACCCTAACCTTTACCCTAACCCTAACCCTAAACCCTAACACTAACCCTAATCCTAACTCTAACCCTTCCCCTTCCCCTAACCCTAACCCTCACCGTTACACTAAACCTAAACCTAACCGTAAGCTTAAACCTATCCCTAACCCTAAACACTAACACTAACCCTAACCCTAAATCTAACTCTTCCCATTCCCCTAACCCTAACCCTCACCCTTACACTAAACCTAACCCTAACCTTAAGCGTAAACCTATCCCTAACCCTAAACACTAACCCTAACTCTAACCCTAACACTCACCCTAACCTAACCTTAACCCTAACCATTACCCTAACCCTAACCCTAACCCTAACCCTTACCCTTACCCTAACCCTAACCCTAACCTTAACCCCAACCCTAAACCTAACCCTAACACTGACCCTTATCCTACCCCTACTCCTAAACCTAACCCTAACCCTAACCCTAACCCTAACTTTACCCTAACCCTAAACCTTACCCTCACCCTAACCCTAACCCTAACCCTTATCCTTACCCTAACCCTAACCCTAAACCTAACACTTACCCATACCCTAACCCTAACCTTAACCCTAACCCTTACCCTAACCCTAACCCTAACCCTAACAGTTAACCTTACCCTAACCCTAACCCTAAACCTAACACTTAACCTTACCCTAACCCTAACCATAACACTAACCCTTACCCTAATCCTAACCCTAACCCTAACCCTAACAGTTAACCTTACCCTAACCCTAAGCATAACACTAACCCTTACCCTAACCCTAACCCTAACCCTGACCCTAACCCTAACCTTACCCTAACCCTAAACCTTCCCCTAACATTAACACCTAACCCTAACACTAACCCTAACCCTTACCCTTACCCTAACCCTAACCCTAACCCTAACCCTTAACCTTACCATAACCCTAACTCTAAACTTAACCCTAAACCTAACAGTAACCGAAACACTAACCCTAACTCTAACCCCTAAACCTAACCATAACCCTTACCCTAACCCTAAAACTAAGCCTAACCTTAACCCAAAACATATCCCTAACCCTAACCCTTACCCTTACACTAAACCTAACCCTAAACCTAAGCCTAACCCTAACCTTAAACTTAACCCTAACCCTAACACTAACACTTACCCTTACCCTAACCCTAACCCTAACACTTACCCTAACCATAACCCTAAACCTAAACTTAACACTAACCCTAACACTAATCCTTACCCTTACCCTAACCCTAACTCTAACCCTAACACTTACCCTAACCCTTATCGTTACCCTAACCCTAACCCTAACCCTAAACCTAACCCCAACCCTAACCCATACCTTACCCTAACTTAACCCTAATCCTAACACTTACCCTTACAGTAAACCTCACCCTAAACCTTACCCTAACCCTACCCCTCACCCTAACCCCTAACCCTAACCCTAACCCTAACACTAACCCTAACGCTTACCCTTACCCTAACCCTAACTCTAACCCTTACCCTAACCCTAACCCTAACCCCTAACCCTAACCCTTACCCTAACCTTAACCCTAACCCTTACCCTAACCCCAACCCTAACTTGAACCCTAACCCCTAACCCTAACTCTAACCCTAAGCCCAAACTTAACCCTAAACCTAACCCTTACCCTTACCCTAATCCTAACCCTAACCCTAAACCTTACCATTACCCTAAACCTAACCCTAACCCTAACCCTAAACCTTACCCTTAACCTAAACCTAAAACTAACCCTAACTTAAACCTAAACCTAACCCGAAACCTAACCCTTACCCTTACCTTAACCCTAACACTAACCTTAACCCTAACCCTAACTCTAACCCACAACCCTAAACCTACCCTTCCCCTAACCCTAACCCTAACCCTAACACTAACCCCTAACCCTAAGCCTAGCCCTAACCCTAACCCTTATCATTTTCCTAACCCTAACCCTAACCCTAACCCAAACCCTATCCCTAACCTAAACCCTAAACTTAACCCGAACCCTTACCCTTACCCTAATCATAACCCTAAACCTAAATCTAACCCTAAACCTAACCCTAACCCTAACCCTAAACCTAAAATTAACCCTAAACCTAACCCTAACCCTTACCCTTACCCTAACGCTAACCCTAACCAAACCCTAACCCTTACCCTAACCCTAACCCTAACCCTAATACGTAACCTTACCCTAACCCTAACCCTAACCCTTACCCTAACCCTAACCCTAACCCTAACCCTAACCCTCACCCTTACACTTACCCTAACCCTAACCCTAAAAATAACACTTACTCTTACCCTAACCCTAACCCTGACCCTAACCCTAACCCTTACCCTAACCCTGACCCTAACACTAACCCTAACAATTACTCTTACCCTAACCCTAAAAACAAACCTAACACTTAGCCTAACCCTAAACTTTACCCTTACCATAAACCTAACCCTAACCCTTACCCTTACCCTAAATCTAACCCTAACCCTAACCCTTATCCTTACGTTAACCCTAACCCTAACCCTAACACTAAATCCAACACTTAACACTAAGCCTAAACCTTACCCTTACCCTAACCCTAACCCTAACCCTAAACCTTACCCTAACCCTAACCCTAACCCTAACGAAACCCTAACCCTAACCCTAACCCGTACCCTTAACCTAACCCTAACCCTAACCCTAACTCTCACACTTACCCTTACCCTAACCCTAACCCTGACCCTAACCCTAACCTTACCCTAACACTAACCCTAACACTAAACACTAACCCTAACCCTAACCCTTACCCTTACAGTAACCCTTACCCATGCCCTAACCCTAACCCGAAACCTAACCCCGAACCCTAACCCTAACTCTAACCCTAACCCTAAACCGGACCCTAACCCTAACCCTAACCTTAACCCTAACCATACCCTAACCCTAACCCTAACCCTAACATTAGCCCTAACCCTAACCCCTAACCCTTACCCTAAAACTAACTCTAATCCTAACCCCTAACCCTGACCCTAACCCAAACCATAACCATAACCATAACCCTTACCCTAACCCTAACCCTCACCCTTACTGTAAAACTAACCCTAACCTTAACACTTAACCATAACACTAAACCTAACACTAACCCTAACCCTTACACTTACCCTAACCGTAACCCTAACCCTAACCCTAACCCTTACCCTAACCCTAACCCTTACACTAACCCTAACCCTACCCGAACCCTAACCCTTAACCCTAACCCTAACCCTCGCCCTAACCCTAACCCTAACCCTAAGCCTTATTCTTACCCTAACCCTAACCCTAAACCTAACCTTAACCCTAACCCTAGCCCTAACCCTTACTCTTACACTAACCCTAACACCTAACCCTAACCCAAACCCTAACCTTACCCTTACCCTAAACCTAACCCTAACCCTAACCGTAACCCTAACTCTAACCCAAACCCTAACCCTTACCCTTACCTTAACCCTAACCTCAACCCTAACTCTAACCCCTAACCCAAAACCTTACTCTTACCCTAACCCTATCCCTAACCCTAACCATAACCCCTAACCCTAACACTAGCCCTAACCTTAACCCTAAACCTAATCCTAACTCTTACCCTTACCGTAACCCCAACCCTAAACCTAAACCTAACCTTAATCCTAACCCTAACCCTAACCCTAAACCTACACTTAACCCTAACCCTCACCCTAAACCTAACCCTTACCCTTACCCTAACCCTAACCTAACCCTTACTCTAACCCTAACCCTAACCATAACCCTAACACTTACCCTTACCCTAACTCCAACCCTAACCCTTATCCTAACCCTAAACCTAACCCTAACCCTAAGCAAAACCTAACCCTAAAACTTACCCTTATCCTAACGCTAACCCTAACATTAACCCTAACCCTAAACCTAAGTCTAACCCTAACCCTAATACTTATACTTACCCTAACCCTAACCCTAACACTTACCCTTACCCTAACCCTAACCCTAACCCTTACCCTAAACCTAACCCTAACCCTAACACCTAATCCTAACCCTAACCCTAACCCTAACCCTTAACCTTACCCTAACGCTAAACCTAAACCAAACCCATACCCTAACCCTAAACCTAACCCTTACACTAACCGTAACCCTAACCCGAAGCCTAACCCTACCCTAAACCTAACACTCACCCTCACCCTAACCCTAACCCTTACCTTACAGTAACCATTACCCTTACCCTAACCCTAACCCTAACCCGAAACCTTACCCTTACCCTAAACCTAACCCTAACCCTTACACTTACCCTAACCCTAACCCTAAATCTAACACTTAAACCTAAGACTAAACCTTACCCTTACCCTAACCCTAACCCTAACCCTAACCCTAACCCTTACCCTTACCCTTACCTTAACCCTAAACCTAACCCTAACCCTAACCCTTACCCTTACCCTAAACCTAACCCTAAGTTAATGCTAATCCCAACCCTAACCTAACCATAACCCTTACCCTAACCCTAACCCTAACCCTAATCCTTACCCTAAACCTAACCCAAACCCTTACTCTATCCCTAAACTTAACTGTAAAACTAACCCTAACCCTAAACCTAACCCTTACACTTGCCCTAACCCTAAACCAAACCCTAACCCTAACCATTACCCTTACCCTAACCCTAACCCTAACCCTAACTTTAACCCTAACCCTTACCCTAACCCTAACCCTAACCCTAACCCTTACCCTTACCATAACCCTAACCCTAACCCTAACACCTATGCCTTAACCTATACCTAACCCTAAAATTAACCTTATTTAACCTAACCCTAACCACAATCCTACCACTAATCCTAACCCTAACCCTTACCCTAACCATTACTCTAACCCTAACCCTAACCCAATCACCTATCCCTTAACCTAACCCTAACCCTAAAACTTACCCTTATACTAACGCTAACCCTAACCCTAAACCTAAACCTAACCCTAACCCTAACACTAACCCTTACACTTACCCTAACCCTAACCCTAACTGTAACCCCTAACCCTAACCCTAACCCTAAACTTTACCCTTACCCTAACGCTAAACCTAACCCCTAACCCTAAACCTAACCCTAAACCTAACCCTAACGCTAACCTTAAACCTAACCCCAAAACTAACCCTAACCCTAACCCTTACCCTGACCCTAACCCTAACCGTAACTCTTACCCTTACCCTAACCCTAACCCTAAACCTAAGCCTTACCCTTACCCTAAACCTAACCATAACCCTAACCCTAACCCCTAACCCTAACCCTAACCCTAAACCTTAACCTTACACTAAACCTAACCCTAACACCTAACCCTAACCCTAACCCTAACCCTAAACTTAAACCTAACCCTAACACTAACCCTAACACGAATCCTTACCCTAACACTAACCCTCACCCTAACCCTTACCCTTACCCTAACCTTAACCCTAAACCTAACCCTAACCCAAACCCTAACCCTAAACCTTACAGTAACCCTAAACACTAACCCTAACCCCTAACCCTAACCCTAACCCTTACCCTTACCCTTACCCTAAACCTAACCCTAACCTTAATGCTAATCCTAACCCTAACCTAAACATAACCCTTACCCTAAACCTAACCCTAACCCTAATTCTTACCCTAACCCTAACCCTAACCCTTACTCTTTCCCTAACGCAAACCCTAAACATAAACCTTACCCTTACCCTTACCCTAACCCTAAACATAACCCTAACCCTTACCCTTTCCTTAACTCTAACCCTAACCCCAAACCTAACCCTTACATTGCCCTAACCCTAACCCTAACCGTACCCCTATCCCTAACCCCAAACCTAACCCTAACCCTAACCCTAACCCTAACCCTATCTCTTACCCTTAACCTAACCATAACCCTAACCCTAACACTAACCCTAACACTTACCATTACCCTAACCCTAACCCTTAACCTAACCCTAACCTAATCCTAAACCTAACCCTTACACTAACCCTAACCCTTACCCTTACCTAAACCTAAACCTTACACTAACCCTATATCTAACCCTTACCCTAACCCTAACCGGAACCCTAACCCCTAACCCTAACTTAAACCTCACCCTAACCTTAAACCTAACCCTAACCCTTACCCTTATCCTAACCCTAACACTAACCCTAACACTAACCCCTAACCCTAACCCTAACCCTAACCCTAACCCTAACCCTGACCCTTACCCTAACCCTAACCCTAACCTTAATGCTAATCCTAACCCTAACCTAAACATAACCCTTACCCTAACCTTAACCCTAAACCTAATTCTTACCCTAACCCTAACCCTAACCCTTATTCTTTCCCTAACCCAAACCCTAACCCTAAACCATACCCTTACCCTTACCCTAACCCTAAACATAAACCTAACATTTACCCTTTCCTTAACTCTAACCCTATCCCCAAACCTAACCCTTACATTGCCCTAACCCTAACCCTAACCCTGACATTACCCCTATTCCTAACCCCAAACCTAACCCTAACCCTAACCCTAACCCTATCTTTTACCCTTAACCTAACCATAACCCTAACCCTAACCACAACCCTAACACTTACCCTTACCCTAACCCTAACCCTAACCCTTAACCTAACCCTAACCTAACCCTAAACCTAACCCTTACACTAAACCCTAACCCTTACCCTAACCTAAACCTAAACCTTACCCTAACCCTACACCTAACCCTTACCCTAACCCTAACCCGAACCCTAACTCCTAACCCTAACCCTAAACCTCACCCCAAACTTAAACCTAACCCTAGCCCTTACCCTTATCCTAACCCTAACCCTAACACTAACCCCTAACCCTAACCCTAACCCTAACCAAAACCCAAACCTAACCTTTAGCCCTAACCCTAACCCTAACCCTTACCCCAACCCTAACCAAAACCCTAAACCTTACCCTTTCCTTAACATAACCCTAACCCTAACCCTAAAACTAACCCTAACCCTAACCCTTACTCCTAACCCTTACCCTAAAAGTAACCCTAATCCTAACCCCTAACCCTAACCCTAACCCTAACCCTAACCATAAACATAACCCTTAACCTAACCCTAACCCTAACCCTTACCCTAAAACTAACCCTAACCCTTACCCTTACCCTAACCCTAACCCTAACCCTAAGCCTTACCCTAACCCTAACTCTAACCCTTACCCTAACCCTAACGAAAACCCTAACCCCTAACCACAACCCTAATCCTCACCCTAACCCTAAACATTATCCTTACCATAACCCTAACCCTAAACCTAACCTTAACCCTAACCCTATCCCTAACCCTTACCTTTACCGTAACCCTAAACCCTAACCCAAACCCTAACCTTACCCTTACCATAAACCTAAACCTAACCCTAAACCTAAACCTTACACTTACCCTAAACATAACCCTAACCGTAACCCTAACCCGAACCGTAACCATTACTCTTACCTTAACCCTAACCTTAACCCTAACTTTAAACCCTAACCCTAAACCTTACCCTTACCCTAACCCTAAACCTAACCCTAACCCTAACCCCTAACCCTAACCCTAGCCCTAACCCTAGCCCTTACCATTTCCCTAACCCTAATTTTAACCCTAACCCAAACCCTAACCCTAACCTTAACTTTAACCCTAACCCTAAATCTTACCCTTAACATAACCCCAACCCTAAACCTAAACCTAAAATTAATCCTAAACCTAACCGTAAAACTAAACCTAAACTTAACCCTAAGACTCACCCTAAACCTAACGCTTACCCTTACCTTAACCCTAACTCTAACCCTTACCCTAACCCTAACCCTAACACTTTCCCTAATCCTAACCCTTACCCTTACCTAACCCTAACTCTAACCCAAATACTTACCCTAACCCTAACCATTACCCTTACCCTAACCCTAACTCTAACCCTTAGCCTTACTCTAACCCTAACCCTAAACCTAAACCCTATCCCTAACCCTAACCCTAACCCTAACACTTACACTTATCCTACGCTAACCATAACCATAAACCTAACCTTAACCTAACCCTAACCCTAACACTAACCCTTACACTTACCCTAACCCTAACCCTAACACTTACACTTATCCTAACCCTAACCCTGACCCCTAATTCTAACCCTAACCCTAACACTAACCCTAACCCTTAACCTTACCCTAACGCTAAACCTAACCCTAACGCTTCAACTAACTCTAAACCTAACCCTTACCCTAACCCTAACCCTAACACAAAGCCTAACCCCTAACCCTAAACCTAACACTCACCCTAAGCCTAACCATAACCCTTACCCTTATAGTAACCATTACCCTTACCCTAACCCTAACCCTAACCCGAAACCTTACCCTTACCCTAAACCTAACACTAACCCTTACCCTTACCCTACACCTAACCCTAACCCTAACCCTTATCCTTACGCTAACCCTAACCCTAACCCTAACCCTAAATCTAACACTGAACCCTAAGCCTAAACCTTACCCTTACCCTTACCCTAACCCTAACCGTAACCCTAACCCTAAACCTTACCCTAACCCTAACCCTAACCCCAACCCTAACCATACCCTAAGCCTAACCCGTACCCTTAACCTAACCCTAACCCTAACCCTAACTCTCACACTTACCCTTACCCTAACCCTAACCCTAACCCTAACCCTAACCTTACCCTAACCCTAACCCTAAACCTAAACCTAACCCCGAATCCTAAACCTTACCCTAACCCTAACCCTAACCTTAACCCTAACCATACCCTAACCCTACCACTAACACTAGCCCTAACCCTATCCCCTAACCCTTACCCTAAAACTAACTCTAATCCTAACCCCTAACCCTGACCCTAACCCTAACCCTAACCATAACCCTTACCCTAACCCTAACCCTAACCCTTACTCTAAAACTAACCCTAACCTTAACACTTAACCATAACCCTAAACTTAACGCTAACCCTAACCCTTACCCTTACCCTAACCGTAACCCTAACCCTAACCTTTACCCTAACCCTAACCCTAACCCTTTCCCTAACCCTAACCCTACCCGAACTCTAACCCTTAACCCTAACCCTAACCCTCACCCTAACCCTAACCCTAACCCTAAGCCTTATTTTTACCCTAACCCTAATCCTAAACCTAACCTTAACCCTAACCCTAGCCCTAACCCTTACCCTTACCCTAACCCTAACACCTAACCCTAACCCTAACCCTAACCTTACCCTTACCCTAAACCTAACCCTAACCCTAACCGTAACTCTAAACCTAACCCGAACCCTAACCCTTACCCTTACCTTAACCCTAACCTCAACCCTAACTCTAACCCCTAACCCAAAACCTTACCCTTACCCTAACCCTAACCCTAACGCCTAACCCTAACCCTAGCGCTAACCTTAACTGTAACCCTAACCCTTACCGTAACCCCAACCCTAAACCTAAACCTAACCATAATCCTAACCCTAAACCTAAACTTAACCCAAACCCTCACCCTAAACCTAACCCTTACCTTTACCCTAACCCTAACCTAACCCTTACTCTAAACCTAACCCTAACCATAACCCTAACACTTACCCTTACCCTAACTCCAACCCTAACCCTTATCCTAACCCTAACCCTAACCCTAACCCCAACCCTTACCCTTACCCCAAACCTAACCCTAACGCTAACCCTAACACTTACCCATAACCTAACCCTATCCCCGACCCTAACCCTAACCTTACCCTAACCTAATCCTATCCCTAACCCTAACCCCTAACCCTAAACCTAACCCTCACCCTAACCATTACCCTAACACTAAACCTAAGCCTAACCCTAACCCTACCCTTAAGCCTAACCCTAACCCTAACCCTAACCCTTACCCTAACCCTAACCCTAACCCTCACCCTAACCCTTACCCTTACCCTAACCCTAAACCTAAACCTAACCCTAACACTAAGCCTAACATTAACCCTTACCCTAACCCTAAACCTAACCCTTACGCTAACCCTAAGCCTAACCCGAAGCCTAAACCCTACCCTAAACCTAACACTCACCCTAACCCTAAACCTAACCCTTACCCTTACAGTAACCCTTACCCTTACCCTAAACTTAACCCTAACCCTAACCCCAAACCTTACTCTTAACCTAACCCTAACCCTAACCCTAACCATAACCATAACCCTAAACCTTACCCTTAGAGTAACCCTTACCCTTGCCCTCACCCTAATCCTAAACCTAACCCCGAACCCTAACCCTAACCCTAACCCTAACCCTAAACCTTACCCTAATCCTAACCCTAACCCTTACACTAACCCTAACCCTAACCCTAGCCCTAACCCTAACCCCTAACCTTTACCCTAAAACTAACCCTAATCCTAAACCCTAACCCTACCCCTAACCCTAACCACAACCATAACTCTTACCCTAACCCTAACCCTAACCCTTACCCTAAAACTAACCCTAACCTTAACTCTTAAGCATAACCCTAAAACTAACACTAACCCTAACCCTTACCCTTACCCTTACCCTAACCCTAAACCTAAACCTAACCCTTACCCTAACCCTAACCCTAACCCTTATACTAACCCTAACCCTAACCCGAACGCTAACCCCTAACACTAACCCTAACCCTCACCCTAACCCTAACCCTAACCCTAAGCCTTATCCTTACCCTTACCCTAACCCTAAACCTAAACCTAACCTTGACCCTAACCCTAGCCCTAACCCTTACCCTTACCCTAACCCTAACACCTAACCCTAACCCTAAACCTTACTCTTAACCTAAACCTAACCCTAACCCTAAACCTTACTGTTACCCTAAACCTAACCCTTACCCTAACCATAACCCTAACCCTAACCCTAAGCTTACCCTTACCCTAAACCTAACCCTAACCGTAACTCTAACCCTAAAACAAACCCTAACCCTTACCCTTACCTTAACCCTAACCATAAACCTTACTCTTACCTTAACACCAACCTTAACCCTAACTCTAACCACTAACCCTAAACCTTACACATACCCTAACCCTAACCCTAACCCTAACACCTAACCCTAACGCTAGCCCTAACCTTAAGTCTAACCCTAACCCTAACTCTTACCCTTACCGTAACCCCAACCCTAAACCTAAACCTAAACTTAATCCTAACCCTAACCCTAACCCTAAACCTAAACTTAACCCTAACCCTCACCCTAAACCTAACCCTTACCCTTACCCTAACCCTAATCTAACCCTTACTCTAACCCTAACCCTAAAACTTACCCTTACCATAACTTCAACCCTAACCCTTATCCTAACCCTAACCGTAACCCTAACCCCAAACCTTACCCTTACCCCAACCGTAACCCTAACCCTAATCCGAACACTTACCCATACCCTAACCCTAACCCTATCCCTAAGCAAAACCTAACCCTAACACTTTCCCGTATCCTAAAGCTAACCCTAACCCTAACCCTAAACCTAACTCTAACCATAACACTATCCCTTACACTTACCCTAACACTAACCCTAACACTTACCCTTAACCTAACCCTAATCCTAACCCTTACCCTAAACCTAACCCAAACCCTAACCCCTAATCCTAACCCTAACCCTAACACTAACCCTAACCCTTAACCTCACCCTAACGCTAAACCTAACTCAAACCCTTACCCTAACCCTAACCTAACCCTTACCCTAACCCTAACCGTACCCGAACTGTAACTCTTAACCCTAACCCTAACCCTCACCCTAACCCTAACCCTAACCCTAAGCCTTATTTTTACCCTAACCCTAACCCTAAACCTAACCTTAACCCTAACCCTAGCCCTAACCCTTACCCTTACCCTTACCCTAACCCTAACACCTAACCCTAACCCTAACCCTAAGCTTACCCTTAACCTAAACCTAACCCTAACCCTAACCGTAACTCTAACCCTAAAACGAACCCTAAAACTTACCCTTACCTTAACCCTAACCTCAACCCTAACTCTAACCCTAACCCAAAACCTTACCCTTAACCTAACCCTAACCCTAACCCCTAACCCTAACCCTAGCACTAACCTTAACTCTAACCCTAATTCTAACTCTTACCCTTACCGTAACCCCAACCCTAAACCTAAACCTAACCTTAATCCTAACCCTAAACCTAAACTTAACCCAAACCCTCACCCTAAACCTAACCCTTACCTTTACCCTAACCCTAACCTAACCCTTACTCTAACCCTAACCCTAACCCTAATCCTAACGCTAACCCTAAAACTTACCCATAACCTAACCCTATCCCTGACCCTAACCCTAACCTTACACTAACCTAATCCTATCCCTAACCCTAACCCCTAACCCTAAACCTAACCCTCACCCTAACCCTTACCCTAACCCTATCCCTCACGCTAACCCTTACCCTTACCCTAACACTAACCCTAAACCTAACCCTAACCCTAACCCTAACATTACCCCTTACCCTAACCCTAACCCTAACCCTAACCCGAAACCTTACTCTTACCCTAACCCTAACTCTAACCCAAACCCTAACCATAACCATAACCCTAAACCTTACCCTTAGAGTAACCCTTACCCTTACCCTAACCCTAATCCTAAACCTAACCCCGAACCCTAACCCTAACCCTATCCCTAACCCTAAACCTTACCCTAATCCTAACCCTAACCCTTACACTAACCCTAACCCTAACCCTAGCCCTAACCCTAAACCCTAACCCTTACCCTAAAACTAACCCTAATCCTAAACCCTAACCCTACCCCTAACCCTAACCATAACCATAACCCTTTCCCTAACCCTAACCCTAACCCTTACCCTAAAACTAAACCTAACCTTAACTTTTAAGCATAACCCTAAAACTAACACTAACCCTAACCCTAACCCTTACCCTAACCCTAACCCTAACCCTTACACTAACCCTAACCCCAACCGGAACGCTAACCCCTAACACTAACCCTAACCCTCACCCTAACCCTAACCCCAACCCTAAGCCTTATCCTTACCCTTACCCTAACCCTAAACCTAACCTAACCTTGACCCTAACCCTAGCCCTAACCCTTACCCTTACCCTAACCCTAACACCTAACCCTAACCCTAAAACTTATTCTTACCCTAAACCTAACCCTAACCCTAAACCTTACTCTTACCCTAAACCTAACCCTAACCCTAACCATAACCCTAACCCTAACCCAAACCATAAACCTTACTCTTACCTTAACACCAACCTTAACCCTAACTCTAACCACTAACCCTAAACCTTACCCATATCCTAACCCTAACCCTAACCCTAATACCTAACCCCAACGCTAGCCCTAAACTTAAGTCTAACCCTAACTCTAACTCTTACCCTTACCGTAACTCCAACCCTAAACCTAAACCTAACCTTAATCCTAACCCTAACCCTAACCCTAAACCTAAACTTAACCCTAACCCTCACCCTAAACCTAACCCTTACCCTTAACCTAACCCTAACCTAACCCTTACTCTAAACCTAACCCTAACACTTACCCTTACCATAACTCCAACCCTAACCCTTATCCTAACCCTAACCCTAACCCTAACCCCAAACCTTACCCTTATCCCCAACCGTAACCCTAACCTTAATCCTAACACTTACCCATACCCTAACCCTAACCCTATCCCTAAGCAAAACCTAACCCTAACACTTTCCCTTATCCTAACGCTAACCCTAACCCTAACCCTAAACCTAACTCTAACCATAACACTATCCCTTACACTTACCCTAACACTAACCCTAACACTTACCCTTAACCTAACCCTAACCCTAACCCTTAACCTAAACCTAACCCAAACCCTAACCCCTAATCCTAACCCTAACCCTAACACTAACCCTAACCCTTAACGTTACCCTAATGCTAAACCTAACCCAAACCCTTACCCTAACCCTAAACCTAACCCTTACGCTAACCGTAACCCTAACCCGAAGCTTAACCCTACCCTAAACGTAACACTCACCCTAACCCTAACCCTAACCCTTACCCTTACAGTAACCCTTACCCTTACCCTAACCCGAAAACTTACCCTTACCCTAAACCTAACCCTAACTCTTACACTTACCCTAACCCTAACCCTAACCCTAACCCTAACCCTTATCATTACCTTAACCCTAAACCTAACTCTAACCCTAAATCTAACACTTAACCCTAAGCCTAAACCTTACCCTTACCCTAACCCTAACCCTAACCCTAACCCTAACCCTAACGCTAATCCTAAACCTTTCCATAACCCTAACTCTAACCCTAATCCTAACCATACCCTAACCCTAACCCTAGCCCTAAGCCTAACCCCTAACCCTTACCCTAAAACTAAACCTAATTCTAACCCCTAACCCTAACCCTAACCCTAACCATAACCATAACCCTTACCCTTTACCTAACCCTAACCCTAACCCTTACACTAACCCTAACCCTAACCCGAACGCTAACCCCTAACCCTAACCCTAACACTCACCCTAACTCTAACCCTAACCCTAAGCCTTATCCTTACCCTAACCCTAGCCCTAACCCTAAACCTAACCTTAACCCTACCCCTAGCCCTACCCTTACCCTTACACTAACCCTAATACCTAACCCTAACCCTAAAACTTACCCTTACCCTAAACCTAACCCTAACCCTACCCATAACTCTACACCTAACCCTAACCCTAACCCTAACCCTACACCTACCTCTACCCCTACCTCTAACCCTAATCCTAATCCTACCCCTACCCTTACCCCTCCTCCTACACCTAACCCTAACCCCACCCCTAACCCTATCCCCAAAACTAACCCTAACCCTAACCCTAACCCTTACGATAAACCTAACCCTATCCCTAACCCTAACTCTTATTCTTACCCTAACCCTAACCAAACCTATCCCTAACGATAACTCTAAACCTTACACTTACCCTAAGCCTAAACCTAACTCTTATCCTAACCCTAACCCTAACCCTAACCCTACCCCTAACCCTAACTTTAACCCTAAACCTTACCCTTACCCTAACCCTAACCCTAAACCTAACCTGAACCCTAACCCTAACCCTTACCCTAACCCTAATCCTTACCCTAAACCTAACCCTAATCCTAAACCTAACCCTAAACTTAACCCTAAACCTTACCCTTACCCTAACCCTAACCCTAACTCCAAACCTAACCCTAAACCTAACCCTAACCCTTACCCTTACCCTAACCCGAACCCCAAAACTAACCTTAACCCTAACCCTAACCCATACCCTAACCCTGACCCTAACCCTAACCTTAACCCTTACTCTAACCCTAATCCTAACAACAAACCTAACACTTAGCCTAACCCTAAACCTTACCCTTACCCTAAACCTAACCCTAACCCTTACCCTAACCCTAAACCTAACCCTAACCCTAACCTTAACCCTAACCCCTAACCCTCAACCCTAACCCTAAACCTTAACCTTACCTAAATCTAAACCTAAACCTAACCCTAACCCTAAACCCTAAACCTAACCCTAACCCTAACCTTAACCCTAAACCTAACACTAACCCTAACCCTAACCCTAACCCTAACCCTTACCCTTACCCTAACCCTAACCCTAACCCTAACTCTCAAACTTAACCTTACCCTAACCCTAACCCTGACCCTAAACCTAACCTTACCCTAACCCTAACCCTAACCCTTAACCGTAACCATAACCCTAAACCTTACCCTTAGAGTAACCCTTACCCTGACCCTAACCCTATTCCTAAACCTAACCCCGAACGCTAACCCTAACCCTAACCCTAACCCTAAACCTTACCCTAACCCTAACCCTAATCCTTACACTAACCCTAACCCTAACGCTAACCCTAGCCCTAACCCTAACTCCTAACCCTTACCCTAAAACTAACCCTAATCCTAAACCCTAACCCTAACCCTAACCCTAAACATAACCATAACCCTTACCCTAACACTAACCCTAACCCTTACCCTGAAACTAACCCTAACTTTAACACTTAAGCATAACCCTAAACCTAACACTAACCCTAACCCTTACCCTTACCCTAACCCTAACCCTAACCCTAACCCTTACCCTTACCCTAACCCTAACCCTAACCCTTACACTAACCCTAACACTAACGTGAACACTAACCCCTAACCCTAACCCTAACCCTCACCCTAACCCTAACCCTAACCCTAAGCCTTATCTTTACCCTAACCCTAACCCTAAACCTAACCTTGACCCTAACCTAGCCCTAACGCTTACCCTTACCCTAACACTAACACCTAACCCTAACCCTAAACCTTACTCTTACCCTAAAACTAACCCTAACCCTAAACCTTGCCCTTACCCTAAACCTAACCCTAACCATAACTGTGACCCTAACCCTAACCCGAACCATAAACCTTACCCTTACCTTAACCCTAACCTTAACCCTAACTCTAACCACTAACCCTAAACCTTACCCATACCCTAACCCTAACCCTAACCCTAACACCTAACCCTAACCCTAGCCCTAACCTTAACTCTAAACCTAACCCTAACTCTTACCCTTACCGTAACCCCAACCCTAAACCTAAACCTAATCTTAATCCTAACCCTAACCCTAACCCTAAACCTAAACTTAACCCTAACCCTCACCCTAAACCTAACCGTTACCCTTACCCTAACCCTAACCTAACGTTACTCTAACCCTAACCCTTACACTTACCCTTACCCTAACTCCAACCCTAACCCTTATCCTAACCCTAACCCTAACCCCAACCCTTACCCTTACCCCAACTGTAAACCTAACCCTAATCCTAACACTTACCAATACCCTAACCCTAACCCTAACCCTAAGCAAAACCTAACCCTAACACTTACCCTTATGCTAACGCTAACCCTAACCCTAACCCTAAACCTAAACCTAACTCTAACTCTAACCCTATCCCTTACACTTACCTTAACCCTAACCGTAACACTTACCCTTAACCTAAACCTAACCCTAACCCTTACCCTAAACCTAACCCTAACCCCTAATCCTAACCCTAACCCTAACACTAACCCTAACCCTTAACCTTACCCTAACGCTAAACCTAACCCAAACCCTTACCCTAACCCTAAACCTAACCCTTACGCTAACCGTAACCCTAACCCGAAGCCTAACCCTACCCTAAACCTAACACTCACCCTAACCCTAACCCTAACCCTTACCCTTACAGTAACCCTTACCCTTACCCTAACCCTAACCCTAACCCTAACCCGAAACCTTACCCTTACCCTAAACCTAACCCTAACCCTTACACATACCCTAACCCTAACCCTTATCCTTACCTTAACCCTAACCCTAACCCTAACCCTAAATCTAACACTTAACCCTAACCCTAACCCTAACCCTAACCATACCCTAAACCTAACCCTAACCCTAGCCCTAACCCTAACCCCTAACCCTTATCCTAAAACTAAACCTAATCCTAACCCCTAATCCTAACCCTAACCCTAACCATAACCCTACCCTTTACCTAACCCTAACCCTAACCCTTACACTAACCCTAACCCTAACCCGAATGCTAATCCCTAACCCTAACCCTAACCCTCACCCTAACTCTAACCCTAACCCTAAGCCTTATCCTTACCCTTACCCTAACCCTAACCCTAAACCTAACCTTAACCTTATCCCTAGCCCTAACCCTTACCCTTACCCTAACCCTAACACCTAACCCTAACCCTAAAACTTATCCTTACACTAAACCTAACCCTAACCCTAACCCTACCCATATCTCTACCCCTAACCCTAACCCTACACCTAACTCTACACCTACCCTTAACCCTAATCCTAACCCTACCCCTACTCCTCCCCCTCCTCCTACACCTAACCCAACCCCCACCCCTAACCCAATTCCTAACCCTAGCCCTAGCCCTAAACCTAACCCTACCCCTACCCTTAACATTAACCCTAACTCTAACCCTAAACCTACACCTAACCATAACCCTAACCCTAAACCTACCCCTAAATGTAACTCTTACCCTTACCCTAACCCTATCCCCAAAACTAACACTAACCCTAACCTTAACCCTTACGCTAAAGCTAACCCTAACCCTAACCCTAACTGTTACTCTTACCCTAACCCTAACCAAACCTATCCCTAACCATAACTCTAAACCTTACACTTACCCTAAACCTAACCCTAACTCTTTTCCTAACCCTAACCCTAAACCTAACCCTAAACCCTAACCCTAACTTTAACCCTAAACCTTACCCTTACCCTAACCCTAACCCTAACCCTAAACCTAACCCTAACCCTAACCCTTACCCTAAGCCTAATCCTTACCCTAACCCTAACCCTAATCCTAAACCTAAACCTAACCTTAACCCTAAACCTTACCTGACTCTAAACCTAAACCTAACCCTAACCCTAAACCCTAACCCTAACATTACCCTAAACCTAACCCTAACCTTAACCCTAAACCTAACACTAACCCTAACCCTAACCCTTACCCTAACCCTAACCCTACAGCTAAACCTTACCCTAACCCTTACCATTACATTAACCCTAACCCTAAACCTAACCCTAACCTTAACCCTAACCCTAACCCTTACCCTA
Source organism: Megascapheus bottae (assembly GCA_024803745.1). NCBI lineage: Eukaryota > Metazoa > Chordata > Mammalia > Rodentia > Geomyidae > Megascapheus > Megascapheus bottae. The sequence continues at coordinate 41,127 of JANJXV010001341.1, read as the reverse complement.
ACCCTAACCCTAACCCTTACCCTTACCCTAAACCTAAACCTAACCCTAACCCTTACCCTTAACCTAAACCTAACCATAACCTTAATGCTAATCCTAACCCTAACCTAACCATAACCCTTACTCTAACCCTAACCCTAACCCTAACCCTAATCCTTACCCTAACCCTAACCCTAACCCCTATCCCTTAACCTAAACCTCATCCTAACACTTACCCTTATCCTAACGCTAACGCTAACCCTAACACTAACACTTACACTTACCCTAAACCTAACCCTAACACTTACCCTTACCCTAACCCTAACCCTAACCCTTACGCTAACCCTAACCCTAACCCCTAATCCTAACCCTAACCCTAACAGTAAACCCAACCCTTAACCTTACCCTAATGCTAAACCTAACCCTAACCCTTACCCTAACCCTAAACCTAACCCTTACACTAACCCTAACCCTAACCCGAAGCCTAACCCCTAACCCTAAACCTAACACTCACCTTAATCGTAACCCTAACCCTTACCCTTACAGTAATTCTTAACCTTACCCTAACCCTAACCCTAACCGTAACCCGAAACCTTACCCTTACCCTAAACCTAACACTAACCCTACCCTTAACCTAACCCTAACCCTAACCCTAACCCTTATCCTTACCTTAACCCTAACCCTAACTCTAACCCTAAATCTAACACTTAACCCTAAGCCTAAACGTTACCCTTACCCTAACCCTAACCCTAACCCTAAACCTAGCCCTAACCCTAAACCATACCCTAACCCTAACCCCAGCCATACCCTAACCCTAACCCTAACCCTAACCCTTACCTTACCCAAAACCTAACCCTAACCCTAACACTCACATTTACCCTTACCATAACCCTAACCCTAACCCTGACCATAACCCTAACCTAACCTTAACCCTAACCCTAACCCTTAACCCTAACCCTAACCCTAAACCTTAGAGTAACCCTTACCCTTACCCTAACCCTAACCCTAAACCTAACCATAAACCTAACCCTAACCCTAAACCTTACCTTAACCCTAACCCTAACCCTAACCCTAAACATACCCTAACCCTAACCCTAACCCTAACCCTAACCCAAGCCCTAACCATAACTCCTAATACTTACCCTAAAACTAACCCTAAGCCTAACCCCTAACTCTAACCCTAACCCTAACCATAACATAACCCTTACCCTAACCTAACCCTACACCTAACCCTTACCCTAATGCTTACCCTTACCCTAACCCTAAACCTAACCCTAACCCTTACCCTAACCCTAACCCTAACCCTTACCCTAACCCTAACCCTAACCCGAACCCGAACCCTAACCCCTAACCCTAACCCTCACCCTAACCCTAACCCTAAGCCTTATCCTTACCCTAACCCTAACCCTAAACCTAAACTTAACCGTAACCCTAGCCCTAAACCTTACACTTTCCCTAACCCTAACACCTAACCCTAACCCTAATCCTTTCCCTTACCCTAAGCCTAAAACTTACCCTTACCCTAAACCTAATCCTAACCCTTACCCTAACCCTAACCCTAACCCTTACCCTAACCCTAACCTGAAACCGAACCATAACCCCTAAACCTAATGGTAACCCTAAACTAACCCGAACCCTAAACCTTACTCTTACCTTTACCCTAACCTTAACCCTAACTCTAACTAATAACCCTAAACCTTACCCTTACCTAACCCTAAACCTAACCCTAACCCCTAACCCTAACCCTAGCCCTAACCTTAACTCTAACCGTAACCGTAACTCTTACCCTTACCATAACCCCAACCCTAAACCTAAACCTAACTTTAATCCTAACCCTAACCCTAACCCTAAACCTAAACCTAACCCTAACCCTCACCCTAACCCTAACCCTAAATCTAACACTTAACCCTAAGCCGAAAACTTACCCTTACCCTAAACCTAACCCTAACCCTTACCATTACCCTAACCCTAACCCCTAACCCTAACCCTAACCCTAAGCCCTAACCCTAATCCTGCCCTAATCCTTACACTTATCCTAACCCTAACCCCAACCCTAACCTTAAATATAACCCTAACCCTTACCGTAACCCTATCCCTTACCCTAAACTTTACCCTTACTATAAACCTAAACCTAACCCTAAACCTAACCCTACACTAACCCTTACCCTTACCCTAACCCTAACCCTAACCCTAACCCTAAAACTTTCCCTTACCCTAACCCTAACCCTAACCCTTACCCTAAACCTAACCCTATCCCTACCCATTACCCTTACGTTAACCCTAACCCTTACCCTAACCCTTACCGTTACCCTAATGCTAAACCTAACACTAACCCTAATCCTAACCTTATCCCTAACCCTTACTCTTACCCTAACACTAAACCTAACCCTAACCCTGAACCTAACCCTAAACCTAACCCTAACCCTTACCCTAATCCTAACCCTAACCCTAAACCTAACTCTAACCCTAACCCTTACCCTACCCCTAACCCTAACCTAACCCTTACCCTAACCATAACCTAAACCCGAACACTAAACCTTACCCTAACCGTTACCCTTACCCTAACCCTAAACCTAATCCTAACCCTAAACCTAACCCTAACCATAACCCTAAATCTTACCCTTACCCTAACCCTACCTCTAAACCTTACCATTACCCTAACCCTAACCCTAACCTTAACCTTAATCTTAACCCTAAACCTTACCTTAACCCTAACCCTTATCCTTTCCCTAAACCTAACCCTAAACCTAACCCTTACCCTTAAACTAACCCTGACCCTACACCTAACCCTAGCCCTTACCCTTACCCTAAACCTAACCCTAACCCTAACCCTAACCTTAACCCTCATCCTTACCCTAACCCTAACCCTAAAACTAAACTTAACCCTAACGCTTATCCATTCCCTAACCCTAAACCTAACCCTAAACCTAAACCTAACCATAACTCTAAACCTATGCCTTAGCCTTAAGCTAACCCTAACCCTAAAACTAACACTAACCCTTCCCCTTACCCTAACCCTAACCCTAACATTAACCGTAACCTTATCCCTAACCCTTACACTTACCCTAACCCTAAACGTAACCCTAACCCTGAACCTAACCCTAAACCTACCCCTAACCCTTACCCTAACCCTAACCCTAACCCTAAACCTTACCTTAACCCTAACCCTTATCCTTTCCCTAACCCTAACCCTAAACCTAACCCTTACCCTTAACCTAACCCTGAACCTACACCTAACCCTAGCCCTTACCCTTACCCTAAACCTAACCCTAACCCTAACCCTAACCTTAACCCTCATCCTTACCCTAACCCTAACCCTAAAACTAACCTTAACCCTAACCCTTATCCTTTCCCTAACCCTAAACCTAACCCTAAACCTAAACCTAACCATAACTCTAAACCTATGCCTTAGCCTTACGCTAACCCTAACCCTAAAACTAACACTAACCCTTCCCCTTACCCTAACCCTAACCCTAACATTAACCGTAACCTTATCCCTAACCCTTACACTTACCCTAACCCTAAACGTAACCCTAACCCTGAACCTAACCCTAAACCTACCCCTAACCCTTACCCTAACCCTAACCCTAACCCTAAACATAACTCTAACCCTAACCCTTATCCTAACCCTAACCCTAACCTAACCCTTACCCTTACCCTAACCATAAACCTAACCTTAACCCTAACCCTAACCAAATCCTAAGCCTTACTCTAACCCTAACCCTAAACCTAAGTCTAACCGTAACCCCTAACCCTAAACCTAACCCTAACCCTTACCCTTACCCTAACCTTAATCCTAACCCTAACCCTAACCCTAAACCTAAACTTAAACCTAACCCTCACCGTAAACCTAACCCTTATCCTTACCCTAACCCCAACCCTTACCCTTACCCCAACCCTAACCCTAACCCTAACCCTAACACTTACCCATACCCTAACCCTAACCCTGACCCTAACCCTAAACTTACTCTAACCTAACAATAACCCTGACCCGAACACCTAACCCTAACCCTAATCCTAACCCTAACCCCTATTCCTTAACCTAAACCTAACACTTACCCTTATACTACGCTAACCCTAACCCTACCCTAACCCTAACCCTAAACCTAACCCTAACCATAATACTAACACTTACACTTACCCTAACCCTAACCCTAAAACTAACCCTAACCCTAACCCCTAATCCTAACCCTAACCCTAACACTAATCCTAACCCTTAAACTTACCCTAACGCTTAACCTAACCCTAACCCTAAACCTAACCCTAACCCTAACCCTAATCCTAACCGAAGCCTACCCACTAATCCTAAACATAACACTCACCCTAACCCTAAACCTAACCCTTACCCTTACAATAACCCTACCCTTCCCATAACCCTAACCCTAACCCCAACCCAAAAACTTACCCTTACACTAAACCTAACCCTAACCCTTACCCTTAACCTAACCCTAACGCTAACCCTAACCCTAACCCCAAAACTAACCCTAACCCTAACCCTAACCCTACCCATAATTCTAACCCTAACCCAAACCCTAACCCTATCCCTACCCCTACATCTACCCCTACCCCTAACAGTAATCCTAACCCTACCCCTACCCCTACACCTCCTCCTACACCTAACCCTAACCCCACCCCTAACCCTATCCCTAACCCTAGCCCTAGCACTAACCCTAAACCTAACCCTACCCCTATCCTTAATATTAACCCTAACTGTAACCCTAAACCTACACTTAACCCTGACCCTAACCCTAACCCTAAACCTAACCCTAAATGTAACCCTTACACTTACCCTAACCCTAACCCCAAAACTAACACTAACCCTAACCCTTAACATTACCCTAACGCTAAACCTAACACAAACCCTTACCCTAAACCTAAACCTAACCCTTACGCTAACCGTAACCCTAACCCGAAGCTTAACCCTACCCTAAATGTAACACTCACCCTAACCCTAACCCTAACCCTTACCCTTACAGTAACCCTTACCCTTACCCTAACCTTAACCCTAACCCGAAATCTTACCCTTACCATAAACCTAAACCTAACCCTTACACTTACCCTAACCGTAACCCTAACCCTAACCCTTATGCTTACCTTAACCATAACCCTAACCCTAAATCTAACACTGAACCCTAAGCCTAAGCCTTACCCTTACCCTAACCCTAACCCTAACCCTAATACTAACCCTAACCCTAACCCTAAACATTACCCTAACCCTAACCCTAACCATACCCTAACCCTAACCCTAACCCTAACCCTAACCCTTACCTTACCCAAACCCTAACCCTAACCCTAACACTCACACTTACCCTCACCTAACCCCAAACCTAACCCTGACCCTAACCCTAACCTTACCCTAACGCTAACCCTAACCCTTAACCCTAACCCTAACCCTAACCCTTACCGTAACCCTTCACCTTACCCTAACCCTAACCCTAAACCTAACCCTAACCCTAACCCTAACCCTAAACCTTACCTTAACCCTAACCCTAACCCTAACCCTAAACATACCCTAACCCTAACCCTAACCCTAACCCTAACCATAACATAACCCTTACCCTAACCTAACCCTACACCTAACCCTTACCCTAACCCTTACACTTACCCTAACCCTAAACCTAACCCTAACCCTTACCCTAACCCTAAACCTAACCCTTACCCTAACCCTAACCCGAACCCGAACACTAACCCCTAACCCTAACCCTAACCCTCACCCTAACCGTAACCCTAAGCCTTATCCTTACCCTAACCCTAACCCTAAACTTAACCTTAACCCTAACTTTAGCCCTAACCCTTACACTTTCCGTAACCCTAACACCTAACCCTAACCCTAAACCTTACCCTTACCCTAAACCTAAACCTAACCCTAACCCTAACCCTAACCCTTACACTTACCCTAACCCTAAACCTAACCCTAAACCTTACCCTAACCCTAACCCTAACCCTTACCCTAACCCTAACCCAAACCCGAACCCTAACCCCTAACCCTAACGGTAACCCTAACCTAACCCGAACCCTAACCCTTACCCTAACCCTAACCCGAACCCGAACACTAACCCCTAACCCTAACCCTAACCCTCACCCTAACCGTAACCCTAAGCCTTATCCTTACCTAACCCTAACCCTAAACTTAACCTTAACCCTAACTTTAGCCCTAACCCTTACACTTTCCGTAACCCTAACACCTAACCCTAACCCTAAACCTTACCCTTACCCTAAACCTAAATCTAACCCTAACCCTAACCCTTACACTTACCCTAACCCTAACCCTAACCCTAAACCTTACCCTAACCCTAACCCTAACCCTTACCCTAAACCTAACCCAAACCCGAACCCTAACCCCTAACCCTAACGGTAACCCTAACCTAACCTGAACCCTAAACCTTACTCTTACCTTAACCCTAACCTTAACCCTAACTCTAGCTCCTAACCCTAAACCTTACCCTTACCCTAACCCTAACCTAACCCTTACTCTAACCCTAACCCATACACTTACCCTTACCCTAACTCCAACCCTAACCCTTATCCTAACCCTAACCCTAACCCCAATCCTTACCCTTACCCCAACCGTAAACCTAACCCTGATCCTAACACTTACCCATACCCTAACCCTAACCCTAACCCTAAGCAAAACCTAACCCTAACACTTACCCTTATCCTAACGCTAACCCTAATCCTAACCCTAACCCTAAAACTAACTCTAACCCTAACATTATCCCTTACACTTACCTTAACCCTAACCCTAACACTTACCTTAACCTAAACCTAACCCTAACCCTTACCCTAAACCTAACCCTAACCCCTAATCCTAACCCTAACCCTAACACTAACCCTAACCCTTAACCTTACCCTAACGCTAAACCTAACCCAAACCCTTACCCTAAACCTAAACGTAACCCTTACGCTAACCGTAACCCTAACCCGAAGCCTAACCCTACCCTAACCTAACACTCACCCTAACCCTAACCCTAAACCTTACCCTTACAGTAACCCTTACCCTTACCCTTACCCTAACCCTAACCCTAACCCTAACCCGAAACCTTACACTTACCCTAAACCTAACCCTAACCCTTACACTTACCCTAACCCTAACCCTTATTCTTAGCTTAAACCTAACCCTAACCCTAACCCTAAATCTAACACTTAACCCTAAGCCTAAACCTTACCCTTACCCTAAACCTAACCCTAACCCTAAACCTAACGCTAAGCCGAAACCTTACCCTTACCCTAACCCTAACCCTAACCCTAACCCTAAACATACCCTAAACCTAACCCTAACCCTAGCCCTAACCCTAACCCCTAACCCTTATCCTAAAACTAAACCTAATCCTAACCCCTAATCCTAACCCTAACCCTAACCATAACCCTACCCTTTACCTAACCCTAACCCTAACCCTTACACTAACCCTAACCCTAACCCGAACGCTAACCCCTAACCCTAACCCTAACCCTCACCCTAACTCTAACCCTAACCCTAAGCCTTATCCTTACCCTTACCCTAACCCTAACCCTAAACCTAACCTTAACCTTATCCCTAGCCCTAACCCTTACCCTTACCCTAACCCTAACACCTAACCCTAACCCTAAAACTTACCCTTACACTAAAGCTAACACTAACCCTAAACCTAACCCTACCCATAACTCTACCACTAACCCTAACCCTACACCTAACTCTACCCCTACCCTTAACCCTAATCCTAACCCTACCCTTACCCCTCCCCCTCCTCCTACACCTAACCCTAACCCCACCCCTAACCCAATTCCTAACCCTAGCCCTAGCCCTAACTCTAACCCTACCCCTACCCATAACATTAACCCTAACTCTAACCCTAAACCTACACCTAACCATAACCCTAACCCTAAACCTACCCCTAACTGTACCTCTTACCCTTACCCTAACCCTATCCCCAAAACTAACACTAACCCTAACCCTAACCCTTACGCTAAGGCTAACCCTAACACTAACCCTAACTGTTACTCTTACCCTAACCCTAACCAAACCTATCCCTAACCATAACTCTAAACCTTACACTTACCCTAAACCTAACCCTAACTCTTATCCTAACCCTAACCCTAAACCCTAACCCTAACTTTAACCCTAAACCTTACCCTTACCCTAAACCTAACCCTAAACAGAACCCTAACCCTAACCCTAACCCTTACCCTAACCCTAATCCTTACCCTAACCCTAACCTTAATCCTAAACCTAACCCTAACCTTAACCCTAAACCTTACCCTTACCCTAACCCTAACCCTAAACCTAACTCTAAACCTAACCCTAACCCTAACCCAACCCTTAACCTTACCTGACTCTAAACCTAACCCTAACCCTAACCCTAAACCCTAACCCTAACATTACCCTAACCCTAACCCTAACCTTAACCCTAAACCTAACACTAACCCTAACCCTAACCCTTACCCTAACCCTAACCCTACAGCTAAACCTTACCCTAACCCTTACCATTACATTAACCCTAACCCTAAACCTAACCCTAACCCTAACCCTAACCCTAACCCTTACCCTTACCCTAAACCTAACCCTAACCCTAACCCTTACCCTTACCCTAAACCTAACCCTAACCTTAATGCTAATCCTAACCCTAACCTAACCATAACCCTTACTCTAACCCTAACCCTAACACTAACCCTAATCCTTACCCTAACCCTAACCCTAACCCTAACCCCTATCCCTTAACCTAAACCTAACCCTAACACTTACCCTTATCCTAACGCTAACCCTAACCCTAACACTAACACTTACCCTTCCCTAAACCTAAACCTAACACTTACCCTTACCCTAACCCTAACCCTAACCCTTACGCTAACCCTAACCCTAACCCCTAATCCTAACCCTAACCCTAACAGTAAACCCAACCCTTAACCTTACCCTAATGCTAAACCTAACCCTAACCCTTACCCTAACCCTAAACCTAACCCTTACACTAACCCTAACCCTAACCCGAAGCCTAACCCCTAACCATAAACCTAACACTCACCTTAACCGTAACCCTAACCCTTACCCTTACAGTAATTCTTACCCTTACCCTAACCCTAACCCTAACCGTAACCCGAAACCTTACCCTTACCCTAAACCTAACACTAACCCTACCCTTACCCTAAGCCTAACCCTAACCCTAACCCTTATCCTTACCTTAACCCTAACCCTAACCCTAACCCTAAATCTAACACTTAACCCTAAGCCTAAACCTTACCCTTACCCTAACCCTAACCCTAACCCTAATCCTAACCCTAACCCTAAACCTTACCCTAACCCTAACCCTAACCATACCCTAACCCTAACCCTAACCCTAACCCTTACCTTACCCAAACCCTAACCCTAACACTAACACTCACACTGACCCTTACCATAACCCTAACCCTAACCCTGACCCTAACCCTAACCTTACCCTAACCCTAACCCTAACCTTTAACCCTAACCCTAACCCTAACCCTTACAGTAACCCTTACCCTTACCCTAAACCTAACCCAAAACCTAACCCTAACCCTAACCCTAACCCTAAACCTTACCTTAACCCTAACCCTAACCCTAAACATACCCTAACCCTAACCCTAACCCAAGCCCAAACCATAACTCCTAATACTTACCCTAAAACTAACCCTAATCCTAACCCCTAACCCTAACCCTAACCATAACATAACCCTTACCCTAACCTAACCCTACACCTAAACCTTACCCTAACGCTTACACTTACCCTAACCCTAAACCTAACCCTAACCCTTACCCTAAACTTAACCCTAACCCTTACCCTAACCCTAACCAGAACCCGAACCCTAAACCCTAACCCAAACCCTAACCCGCACCCTAACCCTAACCCTAAGCCTTATCCTTACCCTTACTCTAACCCTAACCCTAAACCTAACCTTAACCTTATCCCTAGCCCTAACCCTTACCCTAACCCTAACCCTAAACCTAACCCTAACCCTTACCCTTACCCTAAACCTAACCCTAACTTAATGCTACTCGTAACTCTAACCTAACCATAAACCTTACCCTAACCATAACCATAACCCTAATCCTTACCCTAAACCTAACCCTAACCATTACTCTATTCCTAACCATAACTCTAAAACTAACCCTAACCCTAAACCTAACCCTTACACTTGCCCTAATCCTAACCCAAACCCTAACCCTAACCCTTACCCTACCCTAACCCTAACCCTAACTTCAACCCTAACCCTTACCCTAAACCTAACCATAACCCTAACCCTTACCCTTACCATAACCCTAACCCTAACCCTAACACCTATGCATTAACCTATACCTAACCCTAAAATTAACCTTATTTAACCTAACCCTAACCACAAACCTACCCCTAATCCTAACCCTAACCCTTACCCTAACCATTACCCTAACCCTAAACCTAACCCTAACCCAAACACCTATCCCTTAACCTAACCCTAACCCTAAAACTTACCCTTATACTAACGCTAACCCTAACCCTAACCCTAAACCTAAACCTAACCCTAACCCTAACACTAACCCTTACACTTACCATAACCCTAACCCTAACCGTAACCCCTAACCCTAACCCTAACCCTAAACTTTACCCTTACCCTAACCCTAAACCTAACCCCTAACCCTAAACCTAACCCTAAACCTAACCCTAACCCTAACCTTAAACCTAACCCCAACACTAACCCTAACCCTAACCCTTACCCTGACCCTAACCCTAACCGTAACCCTTACCCTTACCCTAACTCTAACCCTAAACCTAACCCTTACCCTTACCCTAAACCTAACCATAACCCTAACCCTAACCCCTAACACTAACCCTAACCCTAAACCTTAACCTTACACTAACCCTAACCCTAACACCTAACCCTAACCCTAACCCTAACCCTAACCCTAAACTTAAACCTAACCCTAACACTAACCCTAACACGAATCCTTACCCTAACACTAACCCTCACCATAACCCTTACCCTTACCCTAACCATAACCATAAACCTAACCCTAACCTTAACCCTAAACCTAACCCTAACCCTAACCCTAACCCTAAACCTTACAGTAACCCTAAACACTAACCCTAACCCCTAACCCTAACCCTAACCCTAACCCTTACCCTTACCCTAACCCTAACCCTAAACCTTACAGTAACCCTAAACACTAACCCTAACCCCTAACCCTAACCCTAACCCTAACCCTTACCCTGACCCTAACCCTAACCCTAACCTTAATGCTAATCCTAACCCTAACCTAACCATAACCCTTACCCTAAACCTAACCCTAACCCTAATTCTTACCCTAACCCTAACCCTTACTCTTTCCCTAACCCAAACCCTAACCCTAAACCTTACCCTTACCCTTACCCTAACCCTAAACATAACCCTAAGCCTTACCCTTTCCTTAACTCTAACCCTAACCCCAAACCTAACCCTTACATTGCCCTAACCCTAACCCTAACCGTACCCCTATCCCTAACCCCAAACCTAACCCTAACCCTAACCCTAACCCTATCTCTTACCCTTAACCTAACCATAACCCTAACCCTAACCCTAACCCTAACACTTACCCTTACCCTAATCCTAACCCTAACCCTTAACCTAACCCTAAGCTAACCCTAAACCTAACCCTTACCCTAACCCTAACTCTTACCCTTACCTAAACCTAAAACTTACCCTAAACTTACACCTAACCCTTACCCTAACCCTAACCCTAACCTAAACCTCACCCTAACCTTAAACCTAACCCTAACCCTTACCCTTATCCTAACCCTAACACTAACCCTAAAACTAACCCCTAACCCTAACCCTAACCCAAACCCTAACCCTAACCCTTACCCTTACCCTAACCCTAACCCTAACCTTAATGCTAATCCTAACCCTAACCTAACCATAACCCTTACCCTAACCTTAACCCTAACCCTAATTCTTACCCTAACCCTAACCCTAATCCTTATTCTTTCCCTAACCCAAACCCTAACCCTAAACCTTAGCCTTACCCTTACCCTAACCCTAAACATAACCCTAACATTTACCCTTTCCTTAACTCTAACCCTATCCCCAAACCTAACCCTTACATTGCCCTAACCCTAACCCTAACCCTAACATTACCCCTATTCCTAACCCCAAACCTAACCCTAACCCTAACCCTAACCCTATCTTTTACCCTTAACCTAACCATAACCCTAACCCTAACCACAACCCTAACACTTACCCTTACCCTAACCCTAACCATAACCCTTAACCTAACCCTAACCTAACCCTAAACCTAACCCTTACACTAAACCCTAACCCTTACCCTAACCTAAACCTAAACCTTACCCTAACCCTACACCTAACCCTTACCCTAACCCTAACGCGAACCCTAACCCCTAACCCTAACCCTAAACCTCACCCTAAACTTAAACCTAACCCTAGCCCTTACCCTTATCCTAACCCTAACCCTAACACTAACCCCTAACCCTAACCCTAACCCTAACCAAAACCCAAACCTAACCTTTAGCCCTAACCCTAACCCTAACCCTTACCCCAACCCTAACCAAAACCCTAAACCTTACTCTTTCCCTAACATAACCCTAACCCTAACCCTAAAACTAACCCTAACCCTAACCCTTACCCCTAACCCTTACCCTAAAAGTAACCCTAATCCTAACCCCTAACCCTAACCCTAACCCTAACCCTAACCATAAACATAACCCTTAACCTAACCCTAACCCTAACCCTTACCCTAAAACTAACCCTAACCCTTACCCTTACCCTAACCCTAACCCTAACCCTAAGCCTTACCCTAACCCTAACTCTAACCCTTACCCTAACCCTAACGAAAACCCTAACCCCTAACCACAACCCTAATCCTCACCCTAACCCTAACCCTAACCCTAAACATTATCCTTACCATAACCCTAACCCTAAACCTAACCTTAACCCTAACCCTATCCCTAACCCTTACCTTTACCGTAACCCTAAACCCTAACCCAAACCCTAACCTTACCCTTACCCTAAACCTAAACCTAACCCTAAACCTAAACCTTACCCTTACCCTAAACATAACCCTAACCCTAACCGTAACCCTAACCCTAACCCGAACCGTAACCATTACTCTTACCTTAACCCTAACCTTAACCCTAACTCTAACCCCTAACCCTAAACCTTACCCTTACCCTAACCCTAAACCTAACCCTAACCCTAACCCCTAACCCTAACCCTAGCCCTAACCCTAACCCTTACCATTTCCCTAACCCTAACTTTAACCCTAACCGAAACCCTAACCCTAACCTTAACTTTAACCCTAACCCTAAATCTTACCCTTAACGTAACCCCAACCCTAAACCTAAACCTAAACTTAATCCTAAACCTAACCCTAAACCTAAACCTAAACTTAACCCTAAGACTCACCCTAAACCTAACGCTTACCCTTACCTTAACCCTAACTCTAACCCTTACCCTAACCCTAAACCTAACACTTTCCCTAATCCTAACCCGTACCCTTACCTAACCCTAACTCTAACCCAAATACTTACCCTAACCCTAACCCTTACCCTTACCCTAACCCTAACTCTAACCCTTACCCTTACCCTAACCCTAACCCTAAACCTAAACCCTATCCCTAAATCTAACCCTAACCCTAACACTTACACTTATCCTACGCTAAATGTAACCATAAACCTAACCCTAAACCTATCCCTAACCCTAACACTAACCCTTACACTTACCCTAACCCTAACGCTAACACTTACACTTACCCTAACCCTAACCCTAACCCCTAATCCTAACCCTAACCCTAACACTAACCCTAACCCTTAACTTAACCCTAACGCTAAACCTAAACCTAACGCTTCAACTAACCCTAAACCTAACCCTTACCCTAACCCTAACCCTAACACAAAGCCTAACCCCTAACCCTAAACCTAACACTCACCCTTAATCTTACCCTACACCTAAACCTAACCCTAACCCTTATTATTACGCTAACCCTAACCCTAACCCTAACCCTAACCCGAAACCTTACCCTTACCCTAAACCTAACCCTAACCCTTACCCTTACCCTACACCTAACCCTAACCCTAACCCTTATCCTTACGCTAACCCTAACCCTAACCCTAAATCTAACACTGAACCCTAAGCCTAAACCTTAACCTTACCCTTACCCTAACACTAACCGTAACCCTAACCCTAAACCTTACCCTAACCCTAACCCTAACCCCAACCCTAACCACACCCTAACCCTAACCCGTACCCTTAACCTAACCCTAACCCTAACCCTAACTCTCACACTTACCCTTACCCTAACCCTAACCCTGACCCTAACCCTAACCTTACCCTAACCCTAACCCTATACCTAAACCTAACACGAACCCTAAACCTTACCCTAACCCTAATCCTAACCTTAACCCTAACCATACCTTAACCCTAACCCTAACACTAGCCCTAACCCTATCCCCTAACCCTTACCCTAAAACTAACTCTAATCCTAAACCCTAACCCTGACCCTAACCCTAACCCTAACCATAACCCTTACCCTAACCCTAACCCTAACCCTTACCCTAACCCTAAACCTAACCCTTACTCTAAAACTAACCCTAACCTTAACACTTAAACATAACCCTAAACCCAACGCTAAACCTAACCCTTACCCTTACCCTAACCGTAACCCTAACCCTAACCTTTACCCTAACCCTAACCCTAACCCTTACCCTAACCCTAACCCTACCCGAACTCTAACCCTTAACCCTAACCCTAACCCTCACCCTAACCCTAACCCTAACCCTAAGCCTTATTTTTACCCTAACCCTAATCCTAAACCTAACCTCAACCCTAACCCTAGCCCTAACCCTTACCCTTACCCTAACCCTAACACCTAACCCTAACCCTAACCCTAACCTTACACTTACCATAAACCTAACCCTAACCCTAACCGTAACTCTAACCCTAACCCGAACCCTAACCCTTACCCTTACCTTAACCCTAACCTCAACCCTAACTCTAACCCCTAACCCAAAACCTTACCCTTACCCTAACCCTCACCCTAACCCTAACCCCTAAACCTAACCCTAGCGCTAACCTTAACTCTAACCCTAACCCTTACCGTAACCCCAACCCTAAACCTAAACCTAACCATAATCCTAACCCTAAACCTAAACTTAACCCAAACCCTCACCCTAAACCTAATCCTTACCTTTACCCTAACCCTAACCTAACCCTTACTCTAACCCTAACCCTAACCATAACCCTAACACTTACCCTTACCCTAACTCCAACCCTAACCCTTATCCTAACCCTAACCCTAACCCTAACCCCAACCCTTACCCTTACCCCTACTCTAACCCTAACGCTAACCCTAACACTTACCCATAACCTAACCCTATCCCTGACCCTAACCCTAACCTTACCCTAACCTAATTCTATCCCTAACCCTAACCCCTAACCGTAAAACTAACCCTCACCCTAACCCTTACCCTAACACTAAACCTAAGCCTAACCCTAACCCTAAACTTAAGCCTAACCCTAACCCTAACCCTAACCCTTACCCTAACCCTAACCCTCATCCTAACCCTTACCCTTACCCTAACCCTAACCGTAACCCTAACCCTAACATTAACCCTTACCCTAACCCTAAACCTAACCCTTACTCTAACCCTAAGCCTAACCCGAAGCCTAAACCCTACCGTAAACCTAACACTCACCCTAACCCTAACCCTAACCCTTACCCTTATAGTAACCCTTACTCTTACCCTAACGCTAACACTAACCCTAACCCGAAACCTTACTCTTACCCTAACCCTAACACTAACCCTAACCCTATCCATAACCCTAAACCTTACCCTTAGAGTAACCCTTACTCTTACCCTAACCCTAACCCTAACCCTAACCATAACCATAAACCTAAACCTTACCCTTAGAGTAACCCTTACACTTACCCTAACCCTAATCCTAAACCTAACCCCGAACCCTAACCCTAACCCTAAACCTTACCCTAATCCTAACCCTAACCCTTACACTAACCCTAACCCTAACCCTAGCCCTAACCCTAACCCCTAACCCTTACCCTAAAACTAACCCTAATCCTAAACCCTAACCCTACCCCTAACCCTAACCATAACCATAACCCTTACCCTAACCCTAACCCTAACCCTTACCCTAAAACTAACCCTAACCTTAACTGTTCAGCATAACCCTAAAACTAACACTAACCCTAACCCTTACCCTTACCCTAACCCTAACCCTAACCCTAACCCTTACCCTAACCCTAACCCTAACCCTTACACTAACCCTAACCCTAACCCGAACGCTAACCCCTAACACTAAACCTAACCCTCACCCTAAACCTAAAGCTAACCCTAATCCTTATTCTTACCCTTACCCTAACCCTAAACCTAAACCTAACCTTGACCCTAACCCTAGCCCTAAACCTTACCCTTACCCTAACCCTAACACCTAACCCTAACCCTTAACCTTACTCTTACCCTAAACCTAACCCTAACCCTAAACCTTACTGTTACCCTAAACCTAAGCCTTACCCTAACCATAACCCTAACCCTAACCTGAACCATAAACCTTACTCTTACCTTAACACCAACCTTAACCCTAACTCTAACCACTAACCCTAAACCTTACCCATACCCTAACCCTAAACCTAACCCTAACACCTAACCCTAACGCTAGCCCTAACCTTAAGTCTAACCCTAACCCTAACTCTTACCCTTACCGTAACCCCAACCCTAAACCTAAACCTAACCTTAATCCTAACCCTAACCCTAACCCTAAACCTAAACTTAACCCTAACCCTCACCCTAAACCTAACCCTTACCCTTACCCTAACCCTAACCTAACCCTTACTCTAACCCTAACCCTAACACTTACCCTTACCATAACTCCAACCCTAACCCTTATCCTAACCCTAACCATAACCCTAACCCCAAACCTTACCCTTACCCCAACCGTAACCCTAACCCTAATCCTAACACTTACCCATACCCTAACCCTAACCCTATCCCTAAGCAAAACCTAACCCTAACACTTCCCCTTATCCTAACGCTAACCCTAACCCTAACCCTAAACCTAACTCTAACCATAACACTATCCCTTACACTTACCCTAACACTAACCCTAACACTTACCCTTAACCTAACCCTAATCCTAACCCTTACCCTAAACCTAACCCAAACCCTAACCCCTAATCCTAACCCTAACCCTAACACTAACCCTAACCCTTAACCTTACCCTAACGCTAAACCTAACCCAAACCCTTACCCTAACCCTAAACCTAACCCTTACGCTAACCGTAACCCTAACCCGAAGCTTAACCATACCCTAAACGTAACACTCACCCTAACCCTAACCCTAACCCTACCCTTACAGTAACCCTTACCCTTACCCTAACCCTAACCCTAACCCGAAACCTTACCCTTACCCTAAACCTAACCCTAACCCTTACACTTAACCTAACCCTAACCCTAACGCTAACCCTTACCTTACCCAAACCCTAACCCTAACCCTAACACTAACACTTACCCTTACCATAACCCTAACCGTAAGCCTAACCCTAACCCTAACCCTAACCCTAACCCTAAACCTTACCCTAACCCTATCCCTAACCCTAACCCTAACCTTAACCCTAACCATACCCTAACCCTAACCCTAACACTAGCCCTAATCCTAACCCCTAACCATTACCCTAAAACTAACTCTAATCCTAACCCCTAACCCTGACCCTAACCCTAACCATAACCATAACCCTTACCCTAACCCTAACCCTAACCCTTACTCTAAAACTAACCCTAACCTTAACACTTAACCATAACCCTAAACCTAACCCTAACCCTAACCCTTACCCTTACCCTAAACGTAACCCTAACCCTAACCTTTACCCTAACCCTAACCTAACCCTTACCCTAACCCTAACTCTCACCCTAACCCTAACCCTAACCCTAAGCCTTATTTTTACCCTAACCCTAAACCTAAACCTAACCTTAACCCTAACCCTAGCCCTAACCCTTACCCTTACCCTAACCCTAACACCTAACCCTAACCCTGAACCTAACCTTACCCTTACCCTAACCATAACCCTCACCCTAACCCTAACCCGAACCCTAACTCTTACCCTTACCTTAACCCTAACCGCAACCCTAACACTAACCCCTAACCCAAAACCTTACCCTTACCCTAACCCTAAACCTAACCCTAACCCCTACCCCTAACCCTAGCGCTAACCTTAACTCTAACCATAATCCTAACTCTTACCCTTACCGTAACCCCAACCCTAAACCTAAACCTAACCTTAATCCTAACCCTAAACCTAAACTTAACCCAAACCCTCACCCTAAACCTAACCCTTAGCTTTACCCTAACCCTAACCTAACCCTTACTCTAACCCTAACCCTAACCATAACCCTAACGCTAACCCTAACACTTACCCATAACCTAACCCAATCCCTGACCCTAACCCTAACCTTACCCTAACCTAATCCTATCCCTAACCCTAACCCCTAACCCTAAACCTAACCCTCACCATAACCCTTACACTAACACTAAACCTAAGCCTAACCCTAACCCTAAACTTAAGCCTAACCCTAACCCTAACCCTTACCCTAGCCCTAACCCTCACCCTAACCCTTACCCTTACCCTAACCCTAACCTTAAACCTAACCCTAACCCTAACCCTAAGATTAACCCTTACCCTAACCCTAAACCTAACCCTTACGCTAACCCTAAGCCTAACCCGAAGCCTAAACCCTACCCTAAACTAACACTCACCCTAACCCTAACCCTAAACCTTACCCTTACAGTAACCCTTACCCTTAACCTAACCCTAACCCTAACCCTAACCCTAACCCGAAACCTTACTCTTACCCTAACCCTAACCCTAACCATAACCATAACCATAACCCTAAACCTTACCCTTAGAGTAACCCTTACACTTACCCTAACCCTAATCCTAAACCTAACCCCGAACCCTAACCCTAACCCTAAACCTTACCCTAATCCTAACCCTAACCCTTACACTAACCCTAACCCTAACCGTAGCCCTAACACTAACCCCTAACCCTTACCCTAAAACTAACCCTAATCCTAAACCCTAACCATACCCCTAACCCTAACCATAACCATAACCCTTACCCTAACCCTAACCCTAACCCTTACCCTAAAAGTAACCCTAAACTTAACTCTTAAGCATAACCCTAAAACTAACACTAACCCTAACCCTAACCCTTACCCTAACCCTAACCCTAACCCTTACACTAACCCTAACCGTAACCCGAATGCTAACCCCTAACACTAACCCTAACCCTCACCCTAACCCTAACCCTAACCCTAAGCCTTATCCTTACCCTTACCCTAACCCTAAACCTAAACCTAACCTTGACCCTAATCCTAGCCCTAACCCTTACGCTTACCCTAACCCTAAACCTAAACCTAACCTTAATCCTAACCCTAACCCTAACCCTAAACCTAAACTTAACCCTAACCCTCACCCTAAACCTAACCCTTACCCTTAACCTAACCCTAACCTAACCCTTACTCTAAACCTAACCCTAACACTTACCCTTACCATAACTCCAACCCTAACCCTTATCCTAACCCTAACCCTAACCCTAACCCCAAACCTTACCCTTACCCCAACCATAACCCTAACCCTAAACCTAACACTTACCCATACCCTAACCCTAACCCTATCCCTAAGCAAAACCTAACCCTAACACTTCCCCTTATCCTAACGCTAACCCTAACCCTAACCCTAAACCTAACTCTAACCATAACACTATCCCTTACACTTACCCTAACACTAACCCTAACACTTACCCTTAACCTAACCTTAACCCTAACCCTTACCCTAAACCTAACCCAAACCCTAAACCCTAATCCTAACCCTAACCCTAACACTAACCCTAACCCTTAACCTTACCCTAACGCTAAACCTAACCCAAACCCTTACCCTAACCCTAAACCTAACCCTTACGCTAACCGTAACCCTAACCCGAAGCTTAACCCTACCCTAAACGTAACACTCACCCTAACCCTAACCCTAACCCTTACCCTTACAGTAACCCTTACCCTTACCCTAACCCTAACCCTAACCCGAAACCTTACCCTTACCCTAAACCTAACCCTAACCCTTACACTTACCCTAACCCTAACCCTAACCCTTATCCTTACCTTAACCCTAACCCTAACCCTAACCCTAAATCTAACACTTAACCCTAAGCCTAAACCTTACCCTTACCCTAAACCTAACCCTAACCCTAACCCTAACGCTAACCCTAAACCTTTACATAACCCTAACTCTAACCCTAACCCTAACCATACCCTAACCCTAACCCTAGCCCTAAGCCTAATCCCTAACCCTTACCCTATAACTAAACCTAATTCTAACCCCTAACCCTAACCCTAACCCTAACCATAACCATAACCCTTACCCTTTACCTAACCCTAACCCAAAACCTTACACTAACCCTAACCCTAACCCGAACGCTAAACCCTCACCCTAACCCTAACCCTTACCCTAACTCTAACCCTAACCCTAAGCCTTATCCTTACCCTAAACCTAACCCTAAACCTAACCCTTACCATTACCCTAACCCTAACACCTAACCCTAACCCTAAAACTTACCCTTACCCTAAACCTAAACCTAACCCTAACCCTACCCATAACTCTACCCCTAACCCTAACCCTAACCCTACACCTACCTCTACCCCTACCTCTAACCCTAATCCTAATCCTATCCCTACCCTTACCCCTCCTCCTACACCTAACCCTAACCCCACCCCTAACCCAATCCCTAACCCTAGCCCTAGTCCTAACCCTAACCCTACCCCTAACCTTAACATTAACCCTAACTCTAACCCTAAACCTACACCTAACCATAACCCTAACCCTAACCCTAACCCTAACCCTTACCCTAACCCTATCCCCAAAATTAACCCTAACCCTAACCCTTACGCTAAAGCTAACCCTATCCCTAACCCTAACTCTTATTCTTACCCTAACCCTAACCAAACCTATCCCTAACCATAACTCTAAACCTTACACTTACCCTAAACCTAACCCTAACTCTTATCGTAACCCTAACCCTAACCCTAACCCTACCCCTAACCCTAACTTTAACCCTAAACCTTACCCTTACCCTAACCCTAACCCTAAACCTAACCTGAACCCTAACCCTAGCCCTTACCCTAACCCTAATCCTTACCCTAACCCTAACCCTAATCCTAAACATAACCCTAACCTTAACCCTAAACCTTACCCTTACCCTAACCCTAACCCTAACTCTAAACCTAATCCTAAACCTAACCCTAACCCTTACCCTTACCCTAACCCGAACCCCAAAACTAACCCTAACCCTAACCCTAACCCTTACCCGAAACCTGACCCTAACCCTAAACTTAACCCTTACTCTAACCCTAATCCTAATAACAAACCTAACACTTAGCCTAACCATAAACCTTACTCTTACCCTAAACCTAACCCTAACCCTTACCCTAACCCTAAACCTAACCCTATCCCTAACCTTAACCCTAACCCCTAACCCTCAACCCTAACCCTAAACCTTAACCTTACCTAACTCTAAACCTAAACCTAACCCTAACCCTAAACCCTAACCCTAACCCTAACCCTTAACATTACCCTAACCCTAACCCTAACCCTAACCATAAACCTTACCCTAACCCTAACCATAATCCTTACACTAACCCTAACCCTAACGCTAACCCTAGCCCTAACCCTAACTCCTAACCCTTACCCTAAAACTAACCCTAATCCTAAACCCTAACCCTAACCATAACCCTAACCATAACCATAACCCTTACCCTAACCCTAACCCTAACCCTTACCCTGAAACTAGCCCTAACCTTAACACTAAAGCATAACCCTAAACCTAACACTAATCCTAACCCTTACCCTTACCCTAACCCTAACCCTAACCCTTACCCTGAAACTAGCCCTAACCTTAACACTAAAGCATAACCCTAAGCCTAACACTAATCCTAACCCTTACCCTTACCCTAACCCTAACCCTAACCCTTACACTAACCCTAACCATAACGCGAACGCTAACCCCTAATCCTAACCCTAACCCTCACCCTAACCCTAACCCTAACCCTAAGCCTTATCTTTACCCTAACCCTAACCCTAAACCTAACCTTGACCCTAACCTAGCCCTAACCCTTACCCTTACCCCAACCCTAACACCTAACCCTAACCCTAAACCTTACTCTTACCCTAAAACTAACCCTAACCCTAAACCTTGCCCTTACCCTAAACCTAACCCTAACCCTAACTGTGACCCTAACCCTAACCCGAACCATAAACCTTACTCTTACCTTAACCCTAACCTTAACCCTAACTCTAACCACTAACCCTAAACTTTACCCATACCCTAACCCTAACCCTAACCCTAACACCTAACCCTAACCCTAGCCCTAACCTTAACTCTAAACCTAACCCTAACACTTACCCTTACCGTAACCCCAACCCTAAACCTAAACCTAATCTTAATACTAACCCTAACCCTAACCCTAAACCTAAACTTAACCCTAATCCTCACCCTAAACCTAACCGTTACCCTTACCCTAACCCTAACCTAACCCTTACTCTAACCCTAAACCTTACACTTACCCTTTCCCTAACTCCAACCCTAACCCTTATCCTAACCATAACCCTAACCCCAACCCTTTCCTTTACCCAACCGTAAACCTAACCCTAATCCTAACACTTACCCATACCCTAACCCTAACCCTAACCCTAAGCAAAACCTAACCCTAACACTTACCCTTATCCTAACGCTAACCCTAACCCTAACCCTAAACCTAACTCTAACCCTAACACTATCCTTACACTTAACCCTAACCCTAACACTTACCCTTAACCTAAACCTAACCCTAACCCTTACCCTAAACCTAAACCTAACCCCTAATCCTAACCCTAACCCTAACACTAACCCTAACCCTTAACCTTACCCTATCGCTAAACCTAAACCAAACCCTTACCCTAACCCTAAACCTAACCCTTACGCTAACTGTAACCCTAACCCGAAGCCTAACCCTACCCTAAACCTAACACTCAGCCTAACCCTAACCCTAACCCTTATCCTTACAGTAACCCTTACACTTACCCTAACCCTAACCCTAACCCTAACCCGAAACCTTACACTTACCCTAAACCTAACCCTAACACTTACACTTACCATAACCCTAACCCTTATCCTTACCTTAACCCTAACCCTAACCCTAACCCTAAATCTAACACTTAACCCTCAGCCTAAACCTTACCCTTACCCTAACCCTAACCTTAACCCTAACCATACCCTAAACCTAACCCTAACCCTAGCCCTAACCCTAACCCCTAACCCTTATCCTAAAACTAAACCTAATCCTAGCCCCTAATCCTAACCCTAACCCTAACCATAACCCTAACCTTTACCTAACCCTAACCCTAACCCTTACACTAAAGCCTAACCCTAACCCGAACGCTAACCCCTAAGCCTAACCCTAACCCTCACCCTAACTCTAACCCTAACCCTAAGCCTTATCCTTACCCTTACCCTAACCCTAACCCTAAACCTAAACTTAACCTTATCCCTAGCCCTAACCCTTACCCTTACCCTAACCCTAACACCTAACCCTAACCCTAAAACTTACCCTTACGCTAAACCTAACCCTAACCCTAAACCTAACCCTACCCATAACTCTACCCCTAACCCTAACCCTACACCTAAGTCTACCCCTACCCCTCCCCCTCCTCCTACAACTAACCCTAACCCCACCCCTAACCCAATTCCTAATCCTAGCCCTAGCCCTAACCCTAACCCTACCCCTACCCTTAACATTAACCCTAAATCTAACCCTAAACCTACACCTAACCATAACCCTAACCCTAAACCTAACCCTAACTGTAACTCTTACCCTTACCCTAACCCTATCCCCAAAACTAACACTAACCCTAACCCTTACGCTAAAGCTAACCCTAACCCTAACCCTAACTGTTACTCTTACCCTAACCCTAACCAAACCTATCCCTAACCATAACTCTAAACCTTACACTTACCCTAACCCTAACCCTGACCCTTACCCTAACCTTCCCTAACCCTAACCCAACCCTAAACCCTAAACCTAAACCTAACCCTAAACCTTACCCTTACGCTAACCCAAACACTAACCCTAACCCCTAACCCTAACTCTAACCCTAACCCTTACCCTTACCCTAACCCAAACCCTAACTCTAACCCTAACCCTAACCCTAAACCTAACCCTTAACGTAACCCTAACCTAACCCTAAACCTAAGCCTAACCTTAACCCTAACCCTTACCCTTATCCTAACACTAAACCTAACCCTAACCCTAACCCTAACCCTAACACTTACCCGTTCACTAACCCTAAACCTAACCCTAACTATAACCCTAAACCTAACCATACCCCAAACCTAAACCTAAAACTAGCCCTTACCTAACCCTAACCCTAACCCTTACCCTAACGCTAACCCTAACAAGAACCCTTACCCCTAACCCTATCCCTAACACTTACCCTTACCCTAACCCTAACCTTAACCCCAACCCTAAACCTAACCCGAACCCTGACCCTTACCCTAACCCTAACCCTTACCCTTACCCTAACCCCAAAACTAACCCTAACCCCATCCTATCCCTTACCCTAAAACTCACCAAACCACTAACCCTAACCCTTACTCTTACCCTAACCCTAACCCCAAACCTAACCCTAACCTAACCCTAAACCTTACCCTTACCCTAAACCTAACCCTAACCCTTATCCTAACCCGACCATAACCCTAACCCCTAACAATAACTGTAAACCTAAACCTTACCCTACCCTAATCCTAACCCTAAACCTAACCCTAACCCTAACCGTAACGCTTACACTTACCCTAACCCTAACCTTAACCCCAATCCTTACCCTAAACCTAAACCTAACCCTTACCCTAACCCTTACCCTTTCCCTAACCCTAACACTAACCCTTAACTTAAACCTAACCCTAACCCTAACCCTTACACTTACCCTGATCCTAACCCTAAACATAACCCTAATCCTAACCCTAATCCTAACCCTCACCCTTACAAGTACGCTAACACTAACCCTAAACCATAACCTAACCCTAATCCTAACCCTAAGCCTTACCCTTACCCAAACCCCAACATTAAAACTAACCCTAACCCTAACACTTACCCTTACACTAACGCTAACACCAAAACTAATCCTAACCCTAACCCTAACCCTAACTCTTACCCTTAACCTAACCCTAACCTTAACCCTAACCCTAACTCGAACCCTAACACCTAACCCTAACCTTAACCCTAACCCTAAACCTAACCCTAACCCTAACCCTTACCCTAACCTAACCCTAACCCTTACCCTAACCCTAAACCTAACCCTTACCCTAACGCTAACCTGAACCCTAACCCCTAACCCTAACAATAACCCTAACCCTAACAACCCTAACCTTTACTCTAACCCTAACCTTAACCCTAACACTTACCATTACCCTAACCTAACCCTATCCCTAACCCTAAAACTAACCCTAACACTGACCCTAACCCCTAACCCTTACCCTAAAACTAACCCTAACCCTAACCCTAACCCCTAACCCTAACCCTAACCCTAACCCTAATCCTAACGCTAAACTTAACCCTAACCCTTACCCTAACACTAACCCTAAAACTTACCCTAAAACTAACACTAACCCTAACCCCAAATCTAACCCTAACCCTAATACTAACCCTAACACTTACCCTAACCCTAACCCTAACCCTAACCCTTACCCTAACCCTAACCCTAACTCTTACACTAAGCCTAACCCTAACTCGAACCCTAACACCTAACCCTAACCTTAACCCTCACCATAACCCTAACACTAACACAAACCCTTATTATTACCCTAACCCTAACCCTAATCCTAACCCTAACCCTAACCCCTAACCCTAAACCTAGCCCTAACCCTGACCCTTACTATTTCCCTAACCCTAACCCTAACCCTAACCCCTAACCCTAACACTAGCGCTAACCCTAACCCTTACTATTTCCCTAACCCTAACCCAAACCCTAACCCAAACCCTAACCCTAACCTTAACTCTAACCCTAACACTAACCCTAACCCTACCCTAACCCCAACCCTAAACCTAAACCTAACCCTAATCCTAACCCTAACCCTAAACCTACTCTTAACCCTAACCCTAACGCTAAACCTAACCCTTATGCTTACCCTAACCCTATCCCTAAGCCTTACCCTAAACCTAACACTAACCCTAACCCTAACACTTACCCTTACCCTAACCCTAACCCTAACCCTAACCCTTACCC
Source organism: Megascapheus bottae (assembly GCA_024803745.1). Lineage (NCBI taxonomy): Eukaryota > Metazoa > Chordata > Mammalia > Rodentia > Geomyidae > Megascapheus > Megascapheus bottae. Next base: position 14,882 of record JANJXV010001341.1, on the reverse strand, counting down.
TAAACCTAACCTTAACCCTAACCCCAACCCTTACCCTTAGCCTAAATTTAACCCTAAACCTAAAACTTACCCATACCCTAACCCTAACCCTGGCCCTAACCCTAACATTACCCTAACCTAATCCTAACCCTACCCTAACCCCTAACCATAACCCTTACCCTTACCCTAACCCTAACCCTAACCCTAACCTAACCCTAACTCTATCCCCTAACCTAAACCCTATCCCTAACACTTACCGTAACCATAAAACTAAGCCTAACCCTAACCCTGAACTTAACCCTATCCCTAATCCTAACCCTAACCCTTACCCTTACCCTAATCCTAACCCTAACCCTAACCGTAACCCTAACCCTAACCCTAAAGCTAACACTTACCCTTACCCTAACCCTAACCCTTACCCTATCCCTAACCCAAAACCTAACCCTTACCCTAACCCTGACCCTTACCCTAACCTAACCCTAACCCTACCCTAAACCTAAACCTAACCCTTACCATAACGCTAACCTGAACCCTAACCCCTAACCCTAACAATAACCCTAACCCTAACCCTAACCCTAACCTTTACTCTAACCCTAACCTTAACCCTAACACTTACCATTACCCTAACCTAACCCTATCCCTAACCACTAAAACTAACCCGAGCCCTGACCCTAACCCCTAACCCTTACCCTAAAACTAACCCTAACCCAAACCCTAACCCACAACCCTAACCCTAACCCTAAACGTAACCCTAACCCTTACCCTAACACTAACCCTAAAACTTACCCTAAAACTAACACTAACCCTAACCACAATTCTAACCCTAACCTTAATACTAACCCTAAAACTTACCCGAACCCTAACCCTAACACTAACCCTTACCCTAACCCTAACCCTAACTCTTACACTAACCCTAACCCTAACTCGAACCCTAACACCTAACCCTAACCTTAACCCTCAAACTAACCGTAACCCTAACCCTAACCCTTATCCTTACCCTAACCCTAACCCTAATCCTAACCCTAACCCTAACACCTAACCCTAAACCTAGCCCTAACCCTGACCCTTACCATTTCCCTAACCCTAACCCTAACCCTAACCCTAAACCTAAACCTAAACCTAACCCTTATGCTTACCCTAACCCTATCCCTAAGACTTACCCTAAACCTAACCCTAACCCTAACCCTAACACTTACCCTTACCCTAACCCTAACCCTAACCCTAATCCTAACCCTTACCCTAAACGTAACCCTAACCCTAACCCCAACCCTTACCCTTAGCCTAAATTTAACCCTAAACCTAACACTTGCCCATACCCTAACCCTAACCCTGGCCCTAACCCTAACATTACCCTAACCTAATCCTAACCCTAACCCTAACCCCTAACCCTAACCCTAACCCTTACCCTTACCCTAACCCTAACCCTAACCCTAACCCTAACCCTAACCCTAACTCTATCCCCTAACCTAAACCCTATCCCTAACACTTACTGTAACCATAAAACTAAGCCTAATCCTAATCCTGAACTTAACCCTATCCCTAATCCTAACCCTAAAGCTTACCCTTACCCTAATCCTAACCTAACCCTAACCCTAACCCTAACCCTAACGCTAACACTTACCCTTACCCTAACCCTAACCCTAACCCTTACCCTAACCCTAACCCAAAACCTAACCCTTACCCTAACCCTAACCCTTACTGTAACCTAACCCTAAACCTTACCCTAACCCTAAACCTAACCCTTACCCTAACGCTAACCTGAACCCTAACCCCTCACCCTAACAATAACCCTAACCCTAACCCTAACCCTAACCTTTACTCTAACCCTAACCTTAACCCTAACACTTACCATTACACTAACCTAACCCTATCCCTAACCCTAAAACTAACCCTAACCCTGACCCTAACCCCTAACCCTTACCCTAAAACTAACCCTAACCCTAACCCTAACCCCTAACCCTAACCCTAACCCTAAACTTAACCCTAACCCTTACCCTAACACTAACCCTAAAACTTACCCTAAAACTAACACTAACCCTAACCCCAAATCTAACCCTAACCCTAATACTAACCCTAACACTTACCCTAACCCTAACCCTAACCCTAACCCTTACCCTAACCCTAACCCTAACTCTTACACTAACCCTAACCCTAACTCGAACCCTAACACCTAACCCTAACCTTAAACCTCAACCTAACCCTAACCCTCACCCTAACCCTTATCCTTACCCTAACCCTAACCCTAATCCTAACCCAAACCCTAACACCTAACCCTAAACCTAGCCCTAACCCGGACCCTTACCATTTCCCTAACACTAACCCTAACCCTAACCCTAACCCCTAACCCTAACACTAGTGCTAACCCTAACCCTTACCATTTCCCTAACCCTAACAATAACCCTAACCCAATCCCTAACTATAACCTTAACTCTAACCCTAACACTAACCCTAACCCTTACCCTAACCCCAACCCTAAACCTAAACCTAACCCTAATCCTAACCCTAACCCTAACCCTAAACCTATTCTTAACCCTAACCCTCACCCTAAACCTAACCCTTATGCTTACCCTAACCCTATCCCTAAGCCTTACCCTAAACCTAAACCTAACCCTAACCCTAACCCTAACCCTTACCCAAACTTAACCCTAACCCTAACCCCAACCCTTACCCTTAGCCTAAATTTAACCCTAAACCTAACACTTACCCATACCCTAACCCTAACCCTGACCCTAACCCTAACATCACCCTAACCTAATCCTAACACTAACCCTATCACCTAACCCTAACCCTAACCCTAACCCTTACCCTTACCCAAACCCTAACCCTAACCCTAACTCTATCCCCTAACCTAAACCCTATCCCTAACACTTACCGTAACCATAAACCTAAGCCTAACCCTACCCCGGAACTTAACCCTATCCCTAATCCTAACCCTAACCCTTACCCTTACCCTAACCCTAACCCTAACCCTAACCCTATCCCTTAACCTAACCCTAACCCTAACACTTACCCTTATACTAACGCTAACCCTAACCCTAAACCTAACCCTAACCCTAACACTAACCCTTACACTTACTCTAAACCTAACCCTAACCCTAACACTTACCCTTACCGTAACCCTAACCCTTACCCAAACCGAACACTACCCCTAACCCCTAATCCTAACCCTAACCCTAAATCTAACCCTAACCCTTAAACTTACCCTAACACTAAACCTAACCCTAACCCTTACCCTAACCCTAACACTAACCCTTACCCTAACCCTAACCCTAACACGAAGCCTAACCCCTAACCCTAAACCTAACCCTCACCCTAGCCTTAACCCTAACCCTTACCCTTAGCCTAACCCTTAACCTTACCCTAACCCTAACCCTAACCCTAACCCGAAACCTTACCCTCACCCTTACACTAACTCTAACCCGAATCCTAACCCTTATCCTTACCTTAACCCTAACCCTAACCCTAACCTAAAACTAACGCTTAACAGTAACCCTAAACCTTACCCTTACACTAAACCTAACCCTAACCCTAACCCTAACCCTAACCCTAACCCCTAACCCCAACCCTAACCCCTACCCTTTCCCTAACCCTAAACCTAACCCTAACCCTAACCCTAACCTTAAGTCTAACCATAAAACTAACCCTAACCCTAACCCTTACCCTTACCCTGACCCTAACCCTATACCTAAACCTCACACTAATCCTAACGCTAACCCTAACCCTAACCCCAAACCTAACCCTAACCGTAACCCTAACCTTAATCCTAACCCTTACCCTTACCCTAACCCTAACCATAAACCTAAACCTAACCCTAACTTTAACCCTAACCCTTACCCTTAGCCTGACCCTAACCACAACCCAAACCCTAACCCTAACCCTTACCCTTACCCTAATCCTAACCCCAAACCTAACCCTAACCCTAGCCCTTACCCTTACCATAAAGCTAACCCTAACCCTAACCCTAACCCTAACACTTACCCTTACCCTAACCCTTACCCTAATCCTAAACGTAACCCTAACAATAAGCCTAACCCTTACTCTCACCCTAACCCTAACCCTAACCCTAAACCTAACACTTACCATTACCCTAACCCTACCCCTAACCCTTACACTTACCCTAACCCTAAAACTAACCTTAACCCCAACCATAAACATAACCCTAACCCTTACCCTTACCCTAACCCTAACCCTTAACTTAAACCTAACCCTAACCCTAACACTTACCCTTACCCTAAACCTAACCCTAAGCCTAACTCTAAACCTTAACCTAGCCCTAACGCTAACCCTAACCCTAACACTTACTCTTACCCTACCCCTAACCCTAACCCTTACCCTAACCCTAAAACTAACCCTAAATTTAACCCTTACCCTTACCCTAACCCTAACCCTTAACCTAACACTTACCCTTACCCTAACCCTAACCCTGACCCTAAACCTAACCTTCCCTAACCCTAACACAACCCTAACCCCTAACCCTAAACCTAACCCTAAACCTTACCCTTACCCTAAACCTAACAGTAACCCTAACCCCTAACCCTAACCCTAACCCTTACCCTAACCCTAACCCTAACTCTAACCCTAACCCTAAACCTAACCCTAACCCTTAACCTAACCCTAACCCTAACCCTAAACCGAAGCCTAACCTAAACCCTAACCCTTACACTTTTCCTAACCCTACCCCTAACCCTAACCATAACCCTTACCCTAAACCTAACCCTAACACTTACCCTAACGCTAACCCTAACACGAACCCTTACAACTAAACCTAACCCTAACCCTTACCTTTACCCTAACCCTAACCCTACCCTTAACCCTAACCCTAAACCTAACCCTAACACTTACCCTTACCCTAACCCTAACCCTAACCCTTACCCTAACCCTAACCCTAGCCCTAACCCTTACCATTACCCTAACCCTAAACCTAACCCTAACCCTAAACCAAACCCTAACTCTAACCCTTACCCTTACCCTAACTCTAACAAGAAAACTAAACCTAACCCTAACCCTAACCCTTACCCTAAACCTAACCCTAACACTAACTCTAACCCTTACTCTTACCCTAACCCTAACCCCAAACCTAATCCTAACCTAACCTAAACATTACCCTTACCCTAAACCTAACCCTCACCCTTATCCTATCCCTAACCCTAACCCTAACCCTAAGACCTAACACTAACTGTAACCCTAAACTTTATCCTTACCCTAATCCTAACGCTAAAGCTAACCCTAACCCTAACCCTAACCATTACCCTAGCCCTAACCCTAACCTTAACCCCAACCCTAAACCTAACCCTAACCCTAACCCTAACGCTTACCCTTACCCTGAACCTAATGCTAACCCTAACCTTAACGGTAACACTAACCCTAAACCTAAACATTACACTTACCCTAACCCTAAACCTAAACCTAACACTAACCCTAACCCTTACACTTACACTTACCCTAACACAAACCCTAACCCCTAACCCTAACCCTAACCCTAACCATCACCCTAACCCTAACCCCTAACCCTAACCCTAACCATAACACTTACCCTTACCCTAACCCTAAACCTAAACCTAATACTAACCCTATCCCGAAGCCTAACCCTTACCCTAACCCTAATCCTTACCCTAACCCTAATCCTAACCCAAAAGGTAACCCTAACCTTAACCCTAACCCTTACCCTAACCCTAAAACTAACCCTAACCCTAAACCTTACCATTACCCTAAACCTAACCCTAATCCTAACACTAACCCTTACCCTAACCCGAACCCTAACCCTTACCCTTACCCTAACCCTAACCCTAACCCTAACCCTTACCCTTACCCTAAACCTAACCCTAACCTTAATGCTAATCGTAACCCTAACCTAACCATAACCCTTACCATAACCCTAACCCTAACCCTAACCCTAAACCTTACCCTAAACCTAACCCTAACCCTAACCCTTACTCTATCCCTAACCTTAACCCTAAACCTAACCCTAACCCTAAACCTTACCCTTACCCTTACCCTAACCCTAACACTAACCCTAACACTTACCCTTACCTTAACCCTAACCCTAACCCTAAACCTAACCCTTACACTTGCCCTAACCCTAACCCAAACCCTAATCCTAAACCTTACCCTTACCCTAACCCTAACCCTAACCTTAACCCTAACACTTGCCCTAACCCTAACCCTAACCCTAAACCTTACCCTTACCATAACCCTAACCCTAACCCTAACCCTAACCCTAACAACTATACCTCAACCTATACCTAACCCTAACACTTAAACTTATCTAAACCTAACCCTAACCCTAACCCTAACCCTAACCCTAAACCTAACCCTAAACATAACACTAACCCTTAAATTTACCCTAACCCTCACCCTAACCCTAAAACTTACCCTTATCCTAACCCTAACCCCTAATCCTAACCCTAACCCTAACCCTAACCCTAACCCTTACACTTACCCTAACCCTAAACCCAAACTTAACCCTAACCCTATCCCTTACCCTTACCCTAACCCTAACCCTAACATTAACCCCAACCCTAAACCTAACCCTAACCCTAACCCTAACGCTTACCCTTACCCTGACCCTAATGCTAACCCTAACCTTAACGCTAACACTAACCCTAAACCTAAACATTACACTTACCCTAACCCTAACCCTAACCCTAACCCTAACAACTATACCTCAACCTATACCTAACCCTAACACTTAAACTTATCTAAACCTAACCCTATCCCTAACCCTAACCATCACCCTAACCCTAACCCCCAACCCTAACCCTAACCCTAACCCTTACCCTTACCCTAACCCTAAACCTAAACCTAATACTAACCCTATCCCGAACCCTAACCCTAATCCTTACCCTAACCCTAATCCTAACCCAAAAGGTAACCCTAACCTTAACCCTAACCCTTACCCTAACCCTAAAACTAACCCTAACCCTAAACCTTACCATTACCCTAAACCTAACCCTAATCCTAACCCTAAACCTTAGCCTAACCCTAACCCTAACCCTTACCCTTACCCTAACCCTAGCCCTAACCCTAACCCTTACCCTTACCCTAAACCTAACCCTAACCTTAATGCTAATCCTAACACTAACCTAACCATAACTCTTACCCTAACCCTAACCCTAACCCTAAACCTTACCCTAACCCTAACCCTAACCCTAACCCTTACACTATCCCTAACCTTAACCCTAAACCTAACCCTAACCCTAAACCTTACCCTTACCCTTACCCTAACCCTAACACTAACCCTAACACTTACCCTTACCTGAACCCTAACCCTAAACCTAACCCTTACACTTGCCCTAACCCTAACCCAAACCCTAATCCTAAACCTTACCCTTACCCTAACCCTAACCCTAACCTTAACCCTAACCCTTGCCCTAACCCTAACCCTAACCCTAACCCTTACCCTTACCATAAACCTAACCCTAACCCTAAAAACTATACCTCAACCTATACCTAACCCTAACACTTAACCTTATCTAAACCTAACCCTAACCCAACCCTAACCCTAAACCTAACCCTAAACCTAACACTAACCCTTAAATTTACCCTAACCCTAACCCTAAAACTTACCCTTATCCTAAACCTAACCCCTAATCCTAACTCTAACCCTAACCCTAACCCCTAATCCTAACCCTAACCATAACCCTAACCCTAACCCTTACACTTACCCTAACCCTAAACCCAAACTTATCCCTAACCCTATCCCTTACCCTTACCCTAACCCTAACCCTAACATTAACCCTTATCCTAACCCTAACCCTAACCCTAACCCTCAGCCTTACCCTAACCCTAAACCTAACCCTAATCCTAACCCTAACCCTTATCTTTAACTAACCCTGACCCTAACCTTAATGCTAAACCTAAACCTAACCCTAACCCTAACCCTTACCCCTAACCTAACCTTAACCCTAAACTTTACCCTAACCCTAACCCTAACCCCAAACCTTACCCTTACCCTAATCCTAACCCTAACCTTAATGCTAACCCTAACCCTAACCCTAAACCTAACCCTTACCCTAACCCTAACCCCAACCCTAATCCTTAACCTAACCTGACATTAACCCTAACCCTAACACTAACCGTTAACCTTTCACTAACCCTAACCCTAACCCTAAACCTTACCCTCACCCTTACCTTAACCCTAACCATAACACTACCCCTAAGCTTAACCATAAAACTAACCCTTACCCTTAACCTAATCCTAACCCTAACCCTTAACCTAACCCTAACCCTAACCCTAACACTTACCCTTACCCTAAACCTAACCCTAACCCTAACCCTTAACCTTAACCTAGCCCTAACACTAACCCTAACACTTACCCTTACCTACCCCTAACCCTAACCCTTACCCTAACCGTAAACCTAACCCTAACCCTTACTCTTACCCTAACCCTAACCCTTAACCTAACACTTACCCTTGCCCTAACCCTAACCCTGACCCTAACCCTAACTTTGCCTAACCCTAACCCAACCCTAACCCCTAACGCTAAACCTAACCCTAAACCTTACCCTTACCCTAACCCTAAAACTAACCCTAACCCTTACCCTGACCCTAACCCCAACTTTAACTCTAAGCCTAACCCTAACCCTAAGCCTAACCCTTAACCTAACCCTAACCCTAACCCTAACCCTAAACCTAAGCCTAAACTTAACCCTAATCCTTGCCCTTTTCCTAACTCTAACCCTAACCCTAATCCTAACCCTAACACTTACACTTACCCTAACCCTAACCGTAACCCTAACTCTAACCCTAAACTCTTACCCTAACCCTATCCCTAAACCTTACCCTAAAGCTAACCCTAACACGAACCCTTACCCCTAACCCTATCCCTAACCCTTACCCTTACCCTAATCGTGACCCTAACCTTAACCCCAAACGTAAACCTAACCCTAACACTTGCCCTTACCCTAACCTTACCCTATCCCCTACCCTAACGCTAACCCTAACCTTTACACTTACTCTAACCCTAAACCTAACCCTAACCCTAAACCTAACCCTAACCCTAACCCCTAACCCTAACTTTAACCCTAACCCTTACCCTAACCCTTAACCCTAACCCTTACCCTAAACCTTACCCTTTCTCTAACCCTGAACCTCACCCTAACCCTTACCCGAACACTAATCCTTACCCTAACCCTAACCCTAATCATAAACCTAACCCTAACCTTAACCCCAAACCTTACACTTACCCTAACCCTAACGCTAACCCTAACTCTAAACCTAAACCTAACCCTAACCCTAAACCTTATCCTTACCCTCACCCTAACCCCAAACCTAACCCTAACCCTAACCCTAACCCTAACCTAACCCTAACCCTAACCCTAAACCTTATCCTTACCGTCACCCTAACCCCAAACCTAACCCTAACCCTAACCCTAACCCTAACCCTAAACCTTACTCTTACCCTAACCCTAATCACAAACCTAACACTTAGCCTAACCCTAAACCTTACCTTTACCCTAAACCTAACCCTAACCCTTACCCTAACCCTAACCCAAACCCTAACCCCTAACCCTAACCCTAAACCTTAACCTTACCCTAACCCTAAACTTAACCCTAAACCTAACCCTAAACCCTAACCCTAAACCTAACCCTAACCCTTAACCTTACCCTAACCCTAAACTTAACCCTAAACCTAACACTAACCCTAACCCTAACCCTTACCCTAACCCTAACCCTACACCTAACCCTTACCCTAACACTTACGCTTACCATAACCCTAACCATAAACCTAACCCTAACCCTAACCCTAAACCTTACCCTAACCCTAACCCTAACCCTTACCCTTACCCTAACCCTAACCCTAACACTTACCCTTACCCTAACCCTAACCCTAACCTTAATGCTAATCCTAACCATAACCTAACCATAACCCTTACCCTAACCCTAACCCTAACCCTAACCCTAACCCTTACTCTATCCCTAACCCTATCCCTAACCCTAAACCTAAAACTTACCCTTACCCTTACCATAAAAATAACCCTAACCCTAACCCTAAACCTATCCCTTACCCTTACCTTAACCCTAACCATAACCCTATACCTAACACTTACACTTGCCCTAACCCTAACCCTAAAACTAACGCTTACCCTTACCCTAACCCTAGCCCTAATCTTAACCCTAACCCTTACCCTAACCCTAAACCTAACCCTAACCCTTACCCTTTCCCTAACCCTAACTCTAACCGAAACCCCTATGCCTTAACGTATACCTAACCCTAACACTTAACCTTATCCTAACCCTAACCCTAAACCTAACCCTAACCCTAAACCAAACCCTAACTCTAACACTAACATTTACACTTACCCTAACCCTAACCCTAAAACTTACCCTTACCCTAACCCTAACCCCTAACCCTAACCCCTAATCCTAACTCTAACCCCTAATCCTACCCCTAACCCTAACCATAACCCTAACACTTACACTTACCCTAACCCTCACCCCAAACCTAACCCTAACCCTAACCCTTACCCTTACCCTAACCCAAACCCTAACATTAACCCTATCCTAACCCTAACCCTAACCCTAACCCTCAGCCTTACCCTAACCCTAAACCTAACCCTAATCCTAACCCTAACCCTTATCTTTAACTAACCCTGACCCTAATCTTAATGCTAACCCTAACCCTAACCCTAACCCTTACCCCTAACCTAACCTTAACCCTAAACCTTACCCTAACCCTAACCCTAACCCTAAAGCTTACCCTTAAACTAATCCTAACCCTAACCTTAATGCTGACCCTAACCCTAACCCTAACCCTAACCCTTACCCTAACCCTAACCCCAACCCTAATCCTTACCCTAACCTGACATTAACCCTAACACTAACACTAACCGTTAACCTTTCCCTAACCCTAACCCTAACCGTAAACCTTACCCTCACCCTTACCCTAACCCTAACCATAACACTACCCTAACCTTAACCCTAAAACTAACCCTTACCCTTAACCTAACCCTAACCCTAACCTTTAACCTAACCCTAACCCTAACCCTAACACTTACCCTTACCCTAAACCTAACCCTAACCCTAACCCTAACCCTTAACCTTAACCTAGCCCTAACACTAACCCTAACCCTATCACTTACCCTTACCCTACACCTAACCCTAACCCTTACCCTAACCCTAACAGTAACCCTAACCCCTAACCCTAAGCCTAACCCTAAACCTTAACCTTACCCTTCTTCTAAACCTAACCCTTACCCTAACCCTAACCCTAAACCTAAGCCTAACCCTAACCCTAACCCATACCCTAACCCTAACACTAACCCTAACCCTAAACCTTACCCTTAAACTAACCCTAACACTTAGCCCAACCCTAAAGCTTACCCTTACACTAAACCTAACCCTAAACCTTTCTCTATCCCTAACCCTAACCCTAAACCCTAACCCTAACCCTAACCCTAAACCTTAACCTTACCCTACCCCTAAACCTAACCCTAACCCTAACCCTGCCCCTTACCCTAACCTTAAACCTAACCCTAAACCTAAACCTTACCCTATCCCTAACCCTAACCCTAAACCTTACCCTTATGCAAACCCTAACCCTAACCTTAATGCTAACCCTAACCCTAACCCTAAACCTAACCCTAACCCTAACCCGAATCCTTACCCTAACCCTGACCCTAACCCTAACCCTAACCGTTACACTTTCCCTGAAACTAACCCTAACCCTAAACCTAAACCTTACCCTTACCCTAACCATAACCATAACACTACCACTAACCTTAACCCTAACCCTAACCCTTAGCCTTAACCTAACCTTAACCCTAACCCTTACCCTAACCCTAACCCTAACACTTACCCTAAACCTAACCCTAACCCTAACCCTTAACCTTAACCTAGCCCTAACCGTAACCCTAACCCTAACACTTACCCTTAACCTACCCATAACCCTAACCCTTACCCTAACCCTAACCCTAAACCTAACCCTAACCCTAACCCTTACCCTTACCCTAACCCTAACCCTTAACCTAACACTTACCCTTACCCTAACCCTAACCCTGACCCTAACCCTAACCTTCCCTAACCCTAACCCAACCTTAAAACCTAAACCTAAACCTAAACCTAACCCTATACCTTACCCTTACCCTAACCCCAACACTAACCCTAACCCCTAACCCTAACTCTAACCCTAACCCTTACCCTTACCCTAACCAAACCCTAACTCTAACCCTAAACCTAACCCTAAACCTAACACTTAACGTAACCCTAACCTAACCCTAAACCTAAGCCTAACCTTAACCCTAACCCTTACCCTTATCCTAACACTAACCCTAACCCTAACCCTAACCCTAACACTTACCCGTTCACTAACCCTAAACCTAACCCTAACTATAACCATAAACCTAACCATACCCCAAACCTAAACATAAAACTAGCCCTTACCTAACCCTAACCCTAACCCTTCCCCTAACGCTAACCCTAACAAGAACCCTTACCCCTAAACCTATCCCTAACACTTACCCTTACCCTAACCCTAACCCTAACCTTAACCCCAACCCTAAACCTAACTCGAACCCTGACCCTTACCCTAACCCTAACCCTTACCCTTACCCTAACCCCAAAACTAACCCTAACCCTACCCTATCCCTTACCCTAAACCTCACCAAACCACTAAACCTAACCCTTACTCTTACCCTAACCCTAACCCCAAACCTAACCCTAACCTAACCCTAAACCTTACCCTTACCCTAAACCTAACCCTAACCCTTATCCTAACCTGAACCATAACCATAACCCCTAACAATAACTGTAAACCTAAACCTTACCCTACCCTAATCCTAACCCTAAACCTAACCCTAACCCTAACCGTAACCCTTACACTTACCCTAACCCTAACCTTAAACCCAATCCTTAACCTAAACCTAAACCTAACCCTTACCCTAACCCTTACACTTTCCCTAACCCTAACACTAACCCTTACCTTAAACCTAACCCTAACCCTAACCCTTACACTTACCCTGACCCTAACCCTAAACATAACCCTAACCCTAACCCTAATCCTAACCCTCACCCTTACAAGTACCCTAACCCTAACCCTAAACCTAACCCTAAACCATAACCTAAACCTAATCCTAACCCTAAGCCTTACCCTTACCCAAACCCCAACATTAACACTAACCCTAACCCTAACACTTACCCTTACACTAACGCTACCACCAAAGCTAACCCTAACCCTAACCCTAACCCTAACTCTTACCCTTAACCTAACCCTAACCCTAACCCTAACCCTAACCCTAACGCTAACACTTACCCTTACCCTAACCCTAACCCTAACCCTTACCCTAACCCTAACCCAAAACCTAACCCTTACCCTAACCCTAACCCTAACCCTTACCTTAACCTAACTCTAACCCTTACCCTAACCCTAAACCTAACCCTTACCCTAACGCTAACCTGAACCTTAACCCCTAACCCTAACAATAACCCTAACCCTAACCCTAACCCTAACCTTTACTCTAACCCTAACCTTAACCCTAACACTTACCATTACCCTAACCTAACCCTATCCCTAACCCTAAAACTAACCCTAACACTGACCCTAACCCCTAACCCTTACCCTAAAACTAACCCTAACCCTAACCCTAACCCCTAAACCTAACCCTAACCCTAAACTTAACCCTAACCCTTACCCTAACACTAACCCTAAAACTTACCCTAAAACTAACACTAACCCTAACCGCAAATCTAACCCTAACCCTAATACTAACCCTAACACTTACCCTAACCCTAACCCTAACCCTAACCCTTACCCTAACCCTAACCCTAACTCTTACACTAACCCTAACCCTAACTCGAACCCTAACACCTAACCCTAACCTTAACCCTCACCCTAACCCTAACCCTAACACTAACCCTTATCCTTACCCTAACCCTAACCCTAATCCTAACCCTAACCCTAACCCCTAACCCTAAACCTAGGCCTAACCCTGACCCTTACCATTTCCCTAACCCTAAACCTAACCCTAACCCCTAACACTAACACTAGCGCTAACCCTAACCCTTACCATTTCCCTAACCCTAACAATAACCCTAACCCAAACCCTAACCTAACCTTAACTCTAACCCTAACACTAACCCTAACCCTTACCCTAACCCCAACCCTAAACCTAAACCTAACCCTAATCATAACCCTAACCCTAACCCTAAATCTACTCTTAACCCTAACCCTAACCCTAAACCTAACCCTTATGCTTACCCTAAACCTATCCCTAAGCCTTACCCTAACCCTAACCCTAACCCTTACCCTTTCCCTAACCCTAACTCTAACCGAAACCCCTATGCCTTAACGTATACCTAACCCTAACACGTAACCTTATCCTAACCCTAACCCTAAACCTAACCCTAACCCTAAACCAAACCCTAACTCTAACACTAACCTTTACACTTACCCTAACCCTAACCCTAACCCTAAAACTTACCCTTACCCTAACCCTAACCCCTAATCCTAACCCTAACCCTAACTCTAACCCTAATCCTACCCCTAACCCTAACTATAACCCTAACCCTTACACTTACCCTAACCCTCACCCCAAACCTAACCCTAACCCTAACCCTTACCCTTACCCTAACACTAACCCTAACATTAACCCTTATCCTAACCCTAACCCTAACCCTAACACTCAGCCTTACCCTAACCCTAAACCTAACCCTAATCCTAACCCTAACCCTTATCTTTAACTAACCCTGACCCTAATCTTAATGCTAAACCTAACCCTAACCCTAACCCTAACCCTTACCCCTAACCTAACCTTAACCCTAAACCTTACCCTAACCCTAACCCTAACCCTAAAGCTTACCCTTAAACTAATCCTAACCCTAACCTTAATGCTGACCCTAACCCTAAACCTAACCCTAACCCTTACCCTAACCCTAACCCCAACCCTAATCCTTACCCTAACCTGAC
>JANJXV010001340.1:127500-142826 GCA_024803745.1 Megascapheus bottae | reverse complement strand
TTAGGGTTAGGGTTAGGTGAGGGTTAGTGTTAGGGTTAGTGGTTAGGTTCGGTTAGGGTTAGGGTAAGGGTTAGGGTTAAGTTGGAGTAAGGATTATGGTTAGGGTAAGGTTAGGGTTAGGGTTAGGGTAAGAGTAAGGGTTAGGGTTAGTGTTAGGGTTAGGTTTAGGGTAAGGGTTAGGGTTAGGGTTAGGGTTAGATTTGGGGTTAGGGTTATGGTAGGGTTAGATTTAGGGTTAGGGTAAGGGTTAGGGTTAGGGTTAGGGTTAGGGTAAGAGTAAGGTTAGGGTTAGTGTTAGGGTTAGGTTTAGGGTAAGGGTTAGGTTTAGGGTTACAGTTAGGTTTAGGTTTAGGGTGAGTGTTAGGGTTAGATTTAGGGTTAGGGTAAGGGTAAGGGTTAGGGTTAGAGTTAGGGTTGCGATAAGGGTTAGGGTAAGTGTAAGGGTTAGGGTTAGGTTTAGGGTTGGGGTAAAGTTTAGGGTTAGGGCAAGGGTTAGGGTTAGGTTTAGGGATAGAGGTTAGGGTTAGGTTTAGGGTTAGAGTTAGTGTTAGGGTTAAGGTTAGGGTAAGGGGGTAAGTGTTAGGTTTAGCGGTAGGGTTAGGGTTAGGGTTAGCATTAAGGATAGGGTTAGGGTTAGTTAAGGATGAGGGTTAGGGTTAGGATTAGGGTTAGGTTTAGGGTTAGGGTAAGGCTTAGGGTTAGGGTAGGGTTAGGGTAAGGGTTAATGTTAGGATTAGGGTTAGGGTAAGGATTAGGGTTATGGTTAGGGTAAAGGTAAGTATTAGGGTTAGGGTTAGGTTAGGTTTAGGGTAAGGGTAAGGGTTAGGGTTAGGGTTAGGGTTAGGATTAGGGTTATTATAAGGTGAAGTGTTAGGGTTAGGTTTAGGTTAAGGAATAGGTGTTAGGGTTAGTGGTTTGGCTGAGGGTTAGGATTAGAGGTTAGAGTTAGGGTTAGGGTTAGGGTTAGGGGTTAGGGTTAGGTTTAGGGTTAGGTTTAGGTTAAGGGTAAGGTAATAGGGTTAGGTTTAGGGTAAGGGTAAGGTTTAGGGTTAGGGTAAGGGTTAGGTTTGGGGGTTAGGGTTAGGGTAAGAGTAAGGGTTAGGGTTAGGGTTATGGGTAGGGTTAGGGTTAGGATTAGGGTTAGGGTAAGTGTAAAGTTTAGGTTTAGGTTTAGGGTTAGGGTTAAGGTAAGGGTTAGGGTTAGGGTTAGGGTCAAGGTAAGGGTAAGCGTTAGGGTTAGGGTTATGTTTAGGGTTGGGGTTAAGGTTAGGGTTAGGGTTAGGGTAAGTGTATAGGTTTAGGTTAGGGTTAGGTTTAGGATTAGGATTAGGGTAAGGGTAAGGTTTAGGGTTACAGTTAGTGTTAGGTTTTAGGGTTAGGGTTAGGGTTAGGATAAGGATTAGGGTTAGGTTTAAGGTAAGGGTAAGGTTTAGGTTAGGTTAGGGTTAGGTTTGTGGTTGGGGTTAGGGATAGGGTAAGAGTAAGGTTTAGGGTTAGTGTTAGGGTTAGGTTTAGGGTAAGGATTAGGGTTAGGGTTAGGGGTAAACGTTCGTGTTAGGGTTAGCGCTAGGGTAACTGTTAGGGTTAGGGTTAGGGGCAGGGTTAGTTTTAGGGTTAGAGTTAGGGTTACGGTTTTGGTTAGGGTAAGGGTAAGTGTTAGGGTTAGGGTTAGGGTTAGGCTTAGGATAAGGGTAAAGGTTAGGGTTAGGGTTAGGGTTAGGGGTTAGGATTAGGGTTAGGGTTAGGTTAAGGGTAAGGTTTAGGGTTAGCGTAAGGGTTAGGGTTAGGGTTAGTGTTAGGAGTTAGGGTTTGGGTTAGGGTTAGGGTAAGGGTAAGGGTAAGGGTTAGGGTTATGGTTAGGGTTAGGTTTAGCGTTAGGTTTAGAGTTAGGGATAGGGTTAGGGTTAGGATTTGGGTTAGGTTTAGGGTTAGTGTTAGGGTTAGGTTTAGGGTTAGGGTTACGGTTAGGGTTAGGGTAAGGGTAAGGGTTAGGGTTAAGGTTAGGGTTAGTGTTAATTTTAGGGTAAGGGTTAGGGTTAGGGTTAGGGTTAGAGTTAGGGTTAGGGATAGGGTAAGGGTAAGGGATAGGGTTAGGGTTAGGGATATGGTTAAGGTAAGGGTTAGGGTTAGTGTAAAGTTAAGGGTTAGGGTTAAGTTTAGGGTTAAGGGTTAGGGTTAGTGTTAGTGTAAGGGTAAGGTTTAGGGTTAGGATTAGGGTTACTGTTGGGGTTAGGTTAAGGGTTAGGTTCAGGGTTAGTGTTAGGGTTAGCATTAAGGTTAGGCTTAGGTTTAGGGTTAGGTTAGGGTTAGGTTTAGGGTTAGGGTTAGGGTAAGGGTTAGGGTTAGGGTTAGGGTAAGGTTTAGGGTTAGGGGTAGCGTTAGCATTAAGGTTATGGTTAGGGTTAGGGTTAGGGTTAGGGAAAGGGCAACGGTTATCTTTAGGGTTAGGGTTAGGGTTAGGGTAAGTATTAGGGTTAGGGTTAGGGTATGGGTTAGGGTCAGGGTTAGGGTTAGCATTAAGGTTAGGGTTAGGGTTAGGGTAAGGGTAAGAGTTACGGTTAGGGTTAGGGTTATGGTTAGGGTAAGGGTAAGGGTTCTGTTTCGTGTTCGGATTAGTGTAAGGGTTAATATTAGGGTTAGGGTTAGGGTAAGTGTAAGGGTTAGTGTTAGGGTTAGGTTTAGGGTTAGGGTTAGTGTAAGTGTAAGGGTTAGGTTTAGGGTTAGGTTTAGGTTTAGGGGTTATGGTTAGTGTTAGGTTTAGGGTAAGGTTCAGGGTTAGGGTTAGGGTAGGGGTTAGGCTTAGGTTTAGAGTTAGGGTTAGGGTAAGGGTAAGGGGTAGGGTCAGGTTTAGGGTTGGGGTTAAGGTTAGGGTTAGGGTTAGGGTAAGGGTAAGGGTTAGGGTTAGGGTTAGGGTTAGGGTTAGGGTAAGGGTTAGGGTTAGGGTTAGGGTTAGGTTAAGGGTTAGGGTTAGGGTTAGAGTTAGGTTTAGGGTTAGGGTTAGGGTTAGTGTTAGGGTAAGTATAAGTGTTATGGTTATGGTTAGGGTTAGGGTTATTTTTAGCGTTAGTGTAAAGGTAAGTGTTAAGGTTAGGGGTAGGGTTAGTGTCAGAGGTAGGTTTAGGGATAAGGGTTAGGGATAGGGTTAGGTTAAGGATTAGGGTTAGGGTTAGGTTTAGGGTAAGGGTTAGCATTAGGGTTAGGGTTAAGGAAAGGGTAAGGTTGAGGGTTAGGGTAAGGGCTAGGTTTATGGTAAGGATTAGGGTTTTGGTTAGGTTTAGGGTAAGGGTAAGTGTTAGGGATTGGGTTAGGGTTAGGTTAAGGGTTAGGGTTAGGGTTAGGCTAAGGGTAAGGGTTAGGGTTAGGGTTAAGTTTAGGGTTAATGTTATGGTTATGATTAGGGTTAGGATTAGGGAAAGGGCAACGGTTAGGTTTAGGGTTAGGATTAGGGTTAGGGTAAGTATTAGGGTTAGGGTTAGGGTTAGGGTATGGGTTAGGGTTAGGGTTAGGGTTAGCATTAAGGTTAGGGTTAGTGTTAGGGTAAGGGTAAGAGTTACGGTTTGGGTTAGGGTTAGGTTTAGGGTAAGGGTAAGGGTTCTGTTTCGTGTTCCGATTAGTGTAAGGGTTAGGGTTAGATTTATAGTTAGGGTTAGGTTTAGGGTTAGAGTTAGGGTTAGGGTTAGGGGAAGGGTAAGGGTTAGGGTTAGGGTTAGGATTAGGGGTAGGGAAAGGCTTAGGGTTAGGGTTAGGGTTAGGGTAAGGGTTAATATTAGGGTTAGGTTTAGGGTAAGTGTAAGGGTTAGTGTTAGGGTTAGGTTTGGGGTTAGGGTTAGTGTAAGTGTAAGGGTTAGGTTTAGGGATAGGTTTAGGTTTAGGGGTTATGGTTAGGGTTAGGTTTAGGGTAAGGTTCAGGGTTAGGGTTAGGGTTAGGTTAGGGGTTAGGCTTAGGTTTATGCTTAGGGTTAGGGTAAGGGTAAGGGGTAGGGTTAGGTTTAGGGTTGGGGTTAAGGTTATGGTTAGGGTTAGGGTAAGGGTAAGGTTTAAGGTTAGGGTTAGGGTTAGGGTAAGGGTTAGGGTTAGGTTTAGGGATAGAGTTAGGGTTAGGGTTAGGGTAAGGGTTAGGGTTAGGGTTAGGGTTTGGGTTAAGTGTTAGGTTTAGGGTAAGGGGAAGTGTTAGGGTTAGGGTTAGGGTTAGGTTTAGGGTTAGATTTAGGGTTAGGGTTAGGGTAAGGGTTAGGGTTAGGGTTAGGGTAAGGGTTAGTGTTAGGGTTAGGGTTAGGGTTAGGGTTAGGGTAAGGGTAAAGGTTAGGGTTAGGGTTAGGGTTAGGGTTAGCATCAGGGGTAGGGTAGGGGTTAGGGTTAGGGTTATTGTTAGGGATACGGTTAAGGTTAGGGTTAGCGTTAGGTTAAGGTAAGGGTTAGGGTAGGGTTAGGGTTAGGTGTTAGGGTTAGGGTTAGTGTAAGGGTAAGGTTTAGGGTTAGGGTTAGGGTTAGGGTTAGGGTAAGGGTAAGGGTTAGGGTTAGGGTTATTGTTAGGTTTAGGGTTACAGTTAGGGTTAGTGAAAGTGTTAGGGTTAGGGTTAGGGTTCGGGTAAGATTTAGGGTTATTGTTTAGGTTAAGTTTAGTGTTAGTGTTAGGGTTAGGGTTAGGGAAAGGATAAGGGTTAGGGTTAGGGTAAGGATTGGGGTTAGGGTTAGGGTTAGGGTAAGGGTAAGGGTGAGGGTTAGGGTTAGGCTTAGGGTTAGTTTTAGGGTAAGGATTAGGGTTAGGGTTAGTTTTAGGGTAAGGTTTAGGCTTAGGATTAGCGTTAACATTAAGGTTACTGTTAGGGTTAGGGTAAGGGTTAGGTTTAGGGTTAGGGTTAGGGTTAGGATTAGGGGAGAGGGTTAGGGTTAGTGTTAGGTATAGGGTGAGGGTATGGGTAAGTGTTAGTGTTAGGGTTAGGGTAAGGGTTAAGGGTAGGGTTAAGGTTAGGGTAAGGGTAAGGGTTAGGGTTAGGGTTAGGGTTAGGGGTTAGGGTTAGAGTTAGGGTAAGGGTAAGGGTTAGGGTTTGGGTTAGGGTTAGCTTTAGAGTTAGGGTTAGGGTTAGGGTTAGGGTAAGTGTAAGGGTAAGGGTTAGGGTTAGGGTTAGGGGTTAGGTTTAGGGTTAGGTTTAGGTTTTGAGTTAGGGTTAGGTTTAGGGTTAAGGTAACACTAAGGGTTAGGGGTAGGGGTAGGGTTAGGGTTAGGGTAAGGGTTAGGTTTAGCGTTAGTGTAAAGGTAAGGGTTAAGTTTAGGGGTAGGGTTAGTGTCAGAGGTAGGTTTAGGGATAAGGTTAGGGATAGTGTTAGGTTAAGGATTAGGGTTAGGGTTAGGTTTAGGGTAACGGTTAGCATTAGGGTTAGGGTTAGGGAAAGAGTAAGGTTTAGGGTTCGGGTTAGGGCTAGGTTTAGGGTAAGGGTTAGGGTTTTGGTTAGGTTTAGGGTAAGGGTAAGTGTTAGGGATTGGGTTAGGGTTAGGTTAAGGGTTAGGGTTAGGGTTAGGGTAAGGTTAAGGGTTAGGTTTAGGGTTAAGTTTAGGGTTAATGTTATGGTTAGGGTTAGGGTTAGGGTTAGGGAAAGGGCAACGGTTATCTTTAGGGTTAGGGTTAGGGTTAGGGTAAGTATTAGGGTTAGGGTTAGGGTTCGGGTATGGGTTAGGGTCAGGGTTAGGGTTAGCATTAAGGTTAGGGTTAGGGTTAGGGTAAGGGTAAGATTTACGGTTAGGGTTAGGGTTATGGTTAGGGTAAGGGTAAGGGTTCTGTTTCGTGTTCGGATTAGTGTAAGGGTTAATATTAGGGTTAGGGTTAGGGTAAGTGTAAGGGTTAGTGTTAGGGTTAGGTTTAGGGTTAGGGTTAGTGTAAGTGTAAGGGTTAGGTTTAGGGTTAGGTTTAGGTTTAGGGGTTATGGTTAGTGTTAGGTTTAGGGTAAGGTTCAGGGTTAGGGTTAGGGTAGGGGTTAGGCTTAGGTTTAGAGTTAGGGTTAGGGTAAGGGTAAGGGGTAGGGTTAGGTTTAGGGTTGGGGTTAAGGTTAGGGTTAGGGTTAGGGTAAGGGTAAGGGTTAGGGTTAGGGTTAGGGTTAGGGTAAGGGTTAGGGTTAGGGTTAGTATTAGTCTTAGGTTTAGGGTTGGGGTTAAGGTTAGGGTTAGGGTTGGGGTTAGGGTAAGGGTTAGGGTTAGGGTTATTGTAAGGGTTTGGGTTAGGGTTAGGGTTAGTGTAAGGGTACGGGTGAGGGACGAGTTAGGGTTAGGGTTAGGGTTAGGTTACTGTCAGGGTTAGGGTAAGGGTTAGGGTTAGGTTTAGGGTTAGAGTTAGGGTTAGGGTTAGGGTAAGGGTTAGGGTTAGGGTTAGGTTTTGGGTTAAGGGTTAGGGTTAGGGTTAGGGTTAGGGTAAGTGTTAGTGTTAGGGTTAGGGTAAGTGTAAGTGTAACGTTTTGGGTTAGGGTTAGGGTTAGAGTTTGGGTAAGGGTAGGGGTTAGGGTTAGTGTTATTTTTAGGGTTACTGTTAAGGTTAGGGTTAGCGTTAGGGTTAGGGTTAGGTGTTAGGGTTAGGGTTAGTGTAAGGGTAAGGTTTTGGGTTAGGGTTAGGGTTAGGGTTAGGGTAAGGGTAAGGGTTAGGGTTAAGGTTAAGTGTAGTGTTAGGGTTAGCGTTAGGGTTAGGGAAAGGATAAGGGTTAGGGTAAGAGTTTGGGTTACGGTTAGGGTAAGGATTGGGGTTAGGGTTAGGGTTAGGGTAAGGGTAAGGGTGAGGGTTAGGGTTAGGGTTAGCATTAAGTTTAGGGTTAGGGTTAGGGTTAAGGTTAGGGTAAGTGTTAGGTTTAGGCTTATGGTTTGGGTTAGGGTTAAGGTAGGGTTAGGGTTAGGGTTAGGGTTAGGGTTAGGGTTAACGTAAAGGTAAGGGTTAGGGCTAGGGTTAGGCTTTGGGTTATGGTAAGGGTTAGGGTTAGGGTTAGGGTTAGGTTTAGGGTTAGGGTAAGGGTAAGGGTTAGGGTTAGGGGATAGAGTTAGCGTTAGGTATAGGTTTAGGGTAAGAGTAAGGGTTAGTGTTAGGGTTAGGGTAAGGGTTAAAGTTAGGGTTAGGGTTAGGGTAAGGGTAAGGGTAAGGGTTAGGATTAGGGTTAGGTTTAGGCGTTAGGGTTAGGGTTAGGGTTAGGGTAAGGATAAGGGTTAGCGTTAGGGTTAAGTTAGGTTTAGGGTTACGGTTAGGGTTAGGGTTAGGATAAGGTTAAGTGTTAGGGTTAGGGTTTGGTTAAGGGATAGGGGTTAGGGTTAGGGTTAGGGTTAGGGTTATGATAAGGGTTAGGGTTAGGGTTAGGGTTAGGTCTAGGGTTAGGGGTTAGAGTTAGGGTTAGGGTCATGGTTAGGATAAGGGTAAGGGTTAGGGTTAGGTTTAGGGTTAGGGATTAGGGTTAGGGTTAGGGTTAGGGGCAGGGTAAGTGTAAGGGTTAGGATTAGGGTTAGGCTTATGGTTATGGTTAGGGTTAGGGTTAGGATTAGGGTTAGGGTTAGGGTTAGGGTTAGGGTTAGGTTTAGCTGTAGAGTTATGGTTAGGTTTAGGGTTAGGGTAAGGGTAAGGGTAAGGGTTAGGGTTAGGGTTAGGGGTTAGGGTTAGGGTTAGGTATAGGGTTAGAGTTAGGGTTAGGTTTAGGGTTGGGGTTAGGTTTAGGGTTAGGGTTAAGGTAACGCTAAGGGTTAGGGGTAGGGGTAGGGTTCAGGTTAGGGTAAGGGTTAGCGTTAGGGTTAGGGTAAGGGTAAAGTTTAGGGTTAGGGTTAGGGTTTGGATAAGGGTACGGGTTAGGGTTAGGGTTATTGTTAGGGTTAGGGTTAAGGTTAGGGTTATCGTTAGGGTAAGGTAATGGTTAGGGTTAGGGTTAGGGTTAGGGGTTAGGGTTAGGGTTAGGGTTAGTGTAAGGGTAAGTTTTAGGGTTAGGGTAAGGGTTAGTGTTAGGGTTAGCGTTAGGGTAATGGTAAGGTTTAGGGTTAGGTTTAGTGTTAGGGTTAGGGTTAGGTTTAGGGTTAGGGTAAGGGTAAGGGTTAGGGGTTAGTGTTAGGGTTTGGGTTAGGGAAAGGGTAAGGTTTAGGGTTAGGGTTAGGGTTAGATTTAGAGTTAGGGTTGGGGTTAGGGTTAGGGTTAGGTTTAGGGTAAGGGATAGGGTTAGGGTTAGGGTTAGGGGTTAGGGTTAGGGTTAGGTTAAGGGTTAGGGTTAGGGTTAGAGTTAGGTTTAGGGTTAGGGTTAGGGTTAGTGTTAGGGTAAGTATAAGTGTTATGGTTAGGGTTAGGGTTAGGGTTATTTTTAGCGTTAGTGTAAAGGTAAGTGTTAAGGTTAGGGGTAGGGTTAGTGTCAGAGGTAGGTTTAGGGATAAGGGTGAGGGATAGGGTTAGGTTAAGGATTAGGGTTAGGGTTAGGTTTAGGGTAAGGGTTAGCATTAGGGTTAGGGTTAAGGAAAGGGTAAGGTTGAGGGTTAGGGTAAGGGCTAGGTTTATGGTAAGGGTTAGGGTTTTGGTTAGGTTTAGGGTAAGGGTAAGTGTTAGGGATTGGGTTAGGGTTAGGTTAAGGGTTAGGGTTAGGGTTAGGCTAAGGGTAAGGGTTAGGGTTAGGGTTAAGTTTAGGGTTAATGTTATGGTTATGATTAGGGTTAGGATTAGGGAAAGGGCAACGGTTAGGTTTAGGGTTAGGATTAGGGTTAGGGTAAGTATTAGGGTTAGGGTTAGGGTTAGGGTATGGGTTAGGGTTAGGGTTAGGGTTAGCATTAAGGTTACGGTTAGGTTTAGGGTAAGGGTAAGAGTTACGGTTTGGGTTAGGGTTAGGTTTAGGGTAAGGGTAAGGGTTCTGTTTCGTGTTCCGATTAGTGTAAGGGTTAGGGTTAGGTTTATAGTTAGGGTTAGGTTTAGGGTTAGAGTTAGGGTTAGGGTTAGGGGAAGGGTAAGGGTTAGGGTTAGGGTTAGGATTAGGGGTAGGGAAAGGCTTAGGGTTAGGGTTAGGGTTAGGGTAAGGGTTAATATTAGGGTTAGGTTTAGGGTAAGTGTAAGGGTTAGTGTTAGGGTTAGGTTTGGGGTTAGGGTTAGTGTAAGTGTAAGGGTTAGGTTTAGGGATAGGTTTAGGTTTAGGGGTTATGGTTAGGGTTAGGTTTAGGGTAAGGTTCAGGGTTAGGGTTAGGGTTAGGTTAGGGGTTAGGCTTAGGTTTATGCTTAGGGTTAGGGTAAGGGTAAGGGGTAGGGTTAGGTTTAGGGTTGGGGTTAAGGTTATGGTTAGGGTTAGGGTAAGGGTAAGGTTTAAGGTTAGGGTTAGGGTTAGGGTAAGAGTTAGGGTTAGGTTTAGGGTTAGAGTTAGGGTTAGGGTTAGGGTAAGGGTTAGGGTTAGGGTTAGGGTTTGGGTTAAGTGTTAGGTTTAGGGTAAGGGGAAGTGTTAGGGTTAGGGTTAGGGTTAGGTTTAGGGTTAGAGTTAGGGTTAGGGTTAGGGTAAGGGTTAGGGTTAGGGTTAGGGTAAGGGTTAGTGTTAGGGTTAGGGTAAGGGGAAGTGTTAGGGTTAGGGTTAGGGTTAGGGTAAGGGTAAAGGTTAGGGTTAGGGTTAGGGTTAGGGTTAGCATCAGGGGTAGGGTAGGGGTTAGGGTTAGGGTTATTGTTAGGGATACGGTTAAGGTTAGGGTTAGCGTTAGGTTAAGGTAAGGGTTAGGGTAGGGTTAGGGTTAGGGTTATGTGTTAGGGTTAGGGTTAGTGTAAGGGTAAGGTTTAGGGTTAGGGTTAGGGTTAGGGTTAGGGTAAGGGTAAAGGTTAGGGTTAGGGTTATTGTTAGGTTTAGGGTTACAGTTAGGGTTAGTGAAAGTGTTAGGGTTAGGGTTAGGGTTCGGGTAAGATTTAGGGTTATTGTTAAGGTTAAGTTTAGTGTTAGTGTTAGGGTTAGGGTTAGGGAAAGGATAAGGGTTAGGGTAAGGGTTAGGGTTAGGGTAAGGATTGGGGTTAGGTTTAGGGTTAGGGTAAGGGTAAGGGTGAGGGTTAGGGTTAGGCTTAGGGTTAGTTTTAGGGTAAGGATTAGGGTTAGGGTTAGTTTTAGGGTAAGGTTTAGGCTTAGGATTAGCGTTAACATTAAGGTTACTGTTAGGGTTAGGGTAAGGGTTAGGTTTAGGGTTAGGGTTAGGGTTAGGATTAGGGTAAGGGTAAGGTTTAGGGTTACAGTTAGTGTTAGGGGTTATTTTTAGGGTTAGGTTTAGGATAAGGGTTAGGGTTAGGTTTAGGGTAAGGGTAAGGTTTAGGGTTAGTTTAGGGTTAGATTTGGGGTTGTGGTTAGGGTTAGGGTAAGAGTAAGGGTTAGGGTTAGTGTTAGGGTTAGGTTCAGGGTAAGGGTTAGTGTTAGGGTTAAGGTTAGATTTGGGGATAGGGTTAGGATAAGGGTAATCGTTAGAGTTAGGTTTAGGTTTAGGGTTAGGGTTAGGTTTAGGGTTAGGGTAAGGGGAAGGGTTAGGGTTAGGTTTAGGGTTAGGGGTTAGGGTTAGGGGTTAGGGTGAGGGTTAGGGGCAGGGTAAGTGTAAGGGTTAGGATTAGGGTTAGGCTTATGGTTATGGTTATGGTTAGGGTTAGTGAAAGTGTAAGGGTTAGAGTTAGGGTTAGGGTTAGGTTTAGGTTAAGGGTAAGGTATAGGGTTAGGTTTAGGGTAAGGGTAAGTTTAGGTTTAAGGTTTGGGTTAGGGTAAGGATAAGGGTTAGGGTTAGGGTGAGGGTTAGGGTTAGGGTTAGGGATTAGGGTTCGGGTTAGGGTTAGGGTTAGGGTAAGGGTTAGGGTTAGGGTTAGGGTAAGGGTTAGGGTTAGGGTCAGGGTTAGGATTAGGGTTAGTGTTAGGGTAAGGGTTAGGTTTAGGGTTATGGTAAGGTTAAGGTTTAGGGTTAGGGTTAGGTATTAGGGTTAGGGTTAGGGTTAGGGTAAGTGTTAGGTTTAGGTTTAGGATAAGGGTAAGGTTTAGGGATAGGGTAAGGTTTAGGTTTGGGGTTAGGGTTAGGGTAAGAGTAAGGGTTAGGGTTAGTGTTAGGGGTAGGGTTAGGGTAAGGGTTAGGGTTAGGGTTAGTGTTAGGTTTAGGGTTAGGATTAGGGTAAGGAAAGGGTTAGGGTTAGTGTTAGGCTTAGTGTTAGGTTTAGGGTTAGGGTTAGGGTTAGCGTTAGTGTTAGGGTAAGGGTTAGTTTTAAGGTTAGTGTTAGGTTTAGGGTTAGGATTAGGGTTAGGGTAAGGTTTAGGGTTAGGGTAAGGGTTAGGGTTAGGGTTAGGGTTGGGATTAGGTTTAGGCTTAGGGTTAGGGTTAGGGTAAGGGTTAGGGTTAGTTTTAGGGTTGGGATTAAGGTTAGAGTTAGGGTTAGGGTAAGAGTTAGGGTTAGGGGTAGGGTTAGGGTTAGGGGTTAGGGTTAGTGTTAGGGTTAGGGTAAGGGTTAGGGTTAGGTTTAGGGTAAGGGTAAGGGTTAGGGTTATGGTTATGGTTAGGTTTACGGTTAGGGTTAGCGTAAGTGTAAAGTTTTGGTTTAGGGTTAGTGTTAGGGTTAAGGTTAGGGTTAGGGTTAGGGTAAGGGTCACGGTAAGGGTAAGCGTTTGGGTTAGGTTTAGGTTTAGGGTTGGGGTTAAGGTTAGCGTTAGGGTTAGGGTAAGGGTTAGGGTTAGGGTTAGGGTTAGGGTTAGGTTTAGGGTTAGGATTAGGGTAAGAGTATGGTTTAGGGTTACAGTTAGTGTTAGGGGTTAGGGTCAGGGTTAGGGTTAGGATTAGGGTTAGGGTAAGGTTTAGGGTAAGGGTAAGGTTTACAGTTAGGTTAGGGTTAGGTTTGGAGTTGGGGTTAGGGTTAGGGTAAGAGTAAGGTTTAGGGTTAGTGTTAGGGTTAGGTTTAGGGTAAGAGTTAGGGTTAGGGTTAAGGTTAGATTTGGGGATAGGGTTAGGATAAGGGTAAGGGTTAGAGTTAGGTATAGATTTAGGGTTAGGGTTAGGTTTAGGGTTAGGGTAAGGGGAAGGGTTAGGGTTAGGGTTAAGGTTAGGATAACGGTTAGGGTTAGGGTTAGGGTAAGGGTAAGTGTTAGGGTTAGGTTTAGGATTGGGGTTAAGATTAGGATTAGCGTTAGGGTAAGGGTAAGTGTTAGGTTTAGGGTTAGGTGTAAGGGTTCATGTTAGGGTTAGCGTTAGGGTAAAGGTTAAGGTTAGGGTTAGGTTAAGGGTTAGGGTTAGGTTTAGGGTTAGAGGTAGGGTTAGGTTTAGGGACAGAGTTAGGGTTAGTGTTAGCGTTAGGGTAAGGGTTAGGGTTAGCATTAAGGTTAGGGTTAGGGTTAGTTAAGGATAAGGGTTAGGGTTAGGATTAGGGTTAGGTTTAGGGTTAGGGTAAGGGTAGGCTTAGGGTTAGGGTTAGGGTAAGGTTGAATGTTAGGATTAGCGTTAGGGTAAGGATAAGGTTTAGGATTAGTGTTAGGTTTGGGGTTAGGGTTAGGGTAAGTGTAAGGGTTAGGGTTAGTGTTAGGGTTAGGATTAGGGGTTAAGGTTAGGGTAAGGGTAAGTGTTAGGGTTAAGGTTAGGTTTAGGTTTAGGGTTAGGGTTAGGGTTAGGATAAGGTTAAGTGTTAGGGTTAGGGTTAGGTTAAGGGATAGGGGTTAGGGTTAGGGTAATGGTTAGGGTTAGGGTTAATGTTAGGGCTAGGGTTAGGGGTTAGAGTTAGGGTTAGGGTTAGGTTTAGGGTAAGGGTAAGGGTTAGGTTTAGGTTTAGGGTTACGGGTTATGGTTATGGTTAGGGTTAGGGGTAGGGTAAGTGTAATGGTTAGGGTTAGGGTTAGGGTTAAGGTTAGGGTTAGGGTTAGGGATAGGGTAGAGTTATGTTTGGGGTTAGGGTTAGGGTAAGGGTAAGGGTTAGAGTTAGGGTTAGGGTTGGGTTTAGGGTTAGGGTTAGGTTTACGGTAAGGGTTAGGGTTGGGGTTAAGGTTAGGGTTAGGGGTTAGGGTTAGTGTTAGTGTTAGTGTAAGGGTTAGGGTTAAGGTTAGGGTAAGGGTAAGGGTTAGGTTAGGGTTAGGGTTAGGGTTAGGTTTAGGGTTAGGATAAGGGTTAGGGTTAGGTTTAGGGTTAGGGTTAGGGTTAGGGTTAGGGTAAGGTTTAGGGTTAGGGTAAGGGTTAGGGTTAGGGTTAGCGTTAGTGTTAGGGTAAGGGTTAGGGTTAAGGTTAGTGTTAGGTTTAGGGTTAGGATTAGGGTTAGGGTAAGGTTTAGGGTTAGGGTAAGGGTTAGGGTTAGGGTTAGGGTTAGGATTAGGTTTAGGGTTAGGGTTGGGGTAAGGGTAAGGGTTAGGATTAGGTTTAGGGTTGGGATTAAGGTTAGGGTTAGGGTTAGGGTAAGAGTTAGGGTTAGGGTTAGGGTAAGGGTAAGGGTTACGGTTAGGTTTAGGGTTAGGTTTAGGGTAAGGGTAAGTGTTAGAGTTAGGGTTAGGTTTAGGGTTGGGTTTAAGTTTAGGGTTAGGGTTATGGTAAGGGTTAGGGTTAGGGTTAGGGTTAGGTTTAGGGTTAGGAGTAGGGTAAGGGTAAGGTTTAGGGTTACAGTTAGTGTTAGGGGTTAGGGTTAGGGTTAGGGTTAGGATAAGGGTTAGGGTTAGGTTTAGGGTAAGGGTAAGGTTTAGGGTTAGGTTAGTGTTAGGTTTGGGGTTGGGGTTAGGGTTAGGGTAAGAGTAAGGGTTAGGGTTAGTGTTAGGGTTAGGTTTAGCGTAAGGGTTAGGGTTAGGGTTAAGTTTAGATTTGGGGATAGGGTTAGGATAAGGGTAATAGTTAGAGTTAGGTTTAGGTTTAGGGTTAGGTTTAGATTTAGGGTTAGGTTAAGGGGAAGGGTTAGGGTTAGGGTAAGGGTTAGGATAAGGGTTAGGGTTAGGGTTAGGGTAAGGGTAAGTGTTAGGGTTAGGTTTAGGGTTGGGGTTAAATTAGGGTTAGTGTTAGGGTAGGAGTAAGGTTTAGGTTTAGGGTTAGGGGTAAGGGTTCGTGTTAGGGTTGGCGTTAGGGTAAATGTTAAGGTTAGGCTTAGGGGAAGGGTTAGGGTTAGGTTTAGGGTTAAAGGTAGGGTTAGATATAGGGATAGAGTGAGGGTTAGTGTTAGGGTTAGGGTAAGGGTTAGTGTTAGCATTAAGGTTCGGGTTAGGGTTAGATAACGATAAGGGTTAGGGTTAGGATTAGGGTTAGGTTTAGGGTTAGTGTAAGGCTTCGGGTTAGGGTTAGGGTTAGGGTAAGGTTTAATGTTAGGATTAGGGTTAGGGTAAGGATAAGGTTTAGGGTTAGTGTTAGGTTTGGGGTTAGGGTTAGGGTAAGTGTAAGGGTTAGGGTTAGTGTTAGGGTTAGGATTAGGGGTTAGGGTTAGGGTAAGGGTAAGTATTAGGGTTAGGGTTAGGGTTAGGGTAAGTGTAAGTGTTAGCGTTAGGGTTAAGGTAGGTTTAGGGTTAGGGTTAGGGTGAGGGTTAGGATAAGGTTAAGTGTTAGGGTTAGGATTAGGTTAACGGATAGGGGTTAGGGTTAGGGTTAGGGTAAGGGTTTGGGTTAGGGTTAGGGTTAGGTCTAGGGTTAGGGGTTAGAGTTAGGGTTAGGGTTAGGGTTAGGATAAGGGTAAGGGTTAGGGTTAGGTTTAGGGTTAGGAGTTAGGTTTAGGGTTAGGGTTAGGGGCAGGGTAAGTGTAAGGGTTAGGATTAGGGTTAGGTTTATGGTTAGGGTTAGGGTTAGGGTTAGGAAAAGGGTTAGGGTTAGGTTTAGGGTAAGGGTAAGGGTTAGGGTTAGGGTAGGGTTAGGGTTAGGTTTAGGGTTAGGGTTAGGGTTAGCGTTAGTGTTAGGGTAAGGGTTAGGGTTAAGGTTAGTGTTAGGTTTAGGGTTAGGATTAGGGTTAGGGTAAGGTTTAGGTTTAGGGTAAGGGTTAGGGTTAGGGTTAGGGTTAGGATTAGGTTTAGGGTTAGGGTTATGGTAAGGGTAAGGGTTAGGGTTAGTTTTACGGTTGGGATTAAGGTTAGTGTTAGGGTTAGGGTAAGAGTTAGGGTTAGGGTTAGGGTTAGGGATTAGGGTTAGTGTTAGGGTCAGGGTAAGGTTAAGCGTTTGGGTTAGGTTTAGGTTCAGGGTTGGGGTTAAGGTTAGCGTTAGGGTTAGGGTAAGGGTTAGGGTTAGGGTTAGGGTTAGGTTTAGGGTTAGGATTAGGGTAAGAGTAAGGTTTAGGGTTACAGTTAGTGTTAGGCGTTAGGGTTAGGGTTAGGGTTAGGATAAGGGTTAGGGTTAGGTTTAGGGTAAGGGTAAGGTTTACGGTTAGGTTAGTGTTAGGTTTGGGGTTGGGGTTAGGGTTAGGGTAAGAGTA